>OY764962.1:91820366-91880366 GCA_963668005.1 Melieria crassipennis
AAAAAAGGTGCAAAAAATTTAACTTTTTACTTCAAATATTCATTGTGCAAGAATTTTTCGTTTATATTTTTTGAGTCTAGTTCAATGCACAGACAATTTTGTTATCTTCAAGTAATGACAATGCTTTTTGATTTCAGTCCACTACAAGAGGCTGCAGGATTACAGTTCTCGAGCGATGCAGAGGCCTACGGAAATCGCCATTTTGTAGCCGCCATTTTGAATTTCATCAAGTTTTTTAACTTTTTAAACTCCTAAATAATAGACGAATTTAATAGTCAAAACCGGAAGTTTGTACGCCTTTTCATTATCCCACAAAAAAATTACAAACTTTGCCTTATTTTTGCCCAAATCCAGGGGAGCCTTCCCTTAAACGTGGCTAAAGCAACGCTCTGTTGGAAAGCGATTTCCAAAGAAGCTTGAAGCCTGCTAGAGCCTTTAAAAGCCACTACTAAGCAAGCCAAACCAGTTCCAGAGATGACGAAGCAAAAGCATGGTAAATGCTTCAGCGTCTTCCTGCTGTATGCTTTTCTCAACATTTCCTGCTTTTGTTATGAAAAAAATTTAATTGTGCTATAACAAATGATGAGAAAAAGTAGTTTCTAACAGCAATGGTCAATTAAAAATTAGCTGTATTAATTAATAGGAGGTATGAAGTCAATAGGCCCGTTTCTCTTAAGGCCAGGTTCCTCCAAAAAACACTTTTTTTTCAACAAATTCCATTTATTGTTAAAAAATAATTTGAAAATAATTTTTTTTACAAATAAAAGTACATACATTAAACTACTAAAAAACATGTTTTTTTTTGTTTTTGTTATTATGGTGGCTCCGAAAACAGCTGCTCAAACTCGTCCGATTTGTTGATGAGTGTCACCATTTCTTGGAATCGAATCATGTGAAAGCAAAAAGCAAAACAGTTTCATATTCTGTATCGAATTGTCTATGTTCGGAACTAGAATAAAACATTTTTACTGAAAAATAAACAAAATGGCGTACTTTTTAATTTTTGACCCTTTTTTTGCACTTTTGATTGTTAATAACTTTTTTAAATAACAATGAATATTTTTGGTTGTAGTTCCGGACATAGAGAGACATTTAAAGAGTAAAATTCCGTTTGGTTCATGATGATAAGTGAAATAGTTTTGAAATACGAGTGACACTCAGTTGAAAAAATGTAGTTTCGAGAAAAAGCCGATTAAAGATTTTATTCGTAGAAATTCCGCTTGAGCGCGCGCCGTCCTCCCTTATCTCAACCTACTTCTAGGCAGCGCATACCTTCGGGACTAATTATACATCATTTCTAAGAGTATTTTCTAGCAATTTATAGAAAAAAAAATTTCGATTTTTTGAAAATTGTTTGGAGGAACCTGGCCTTAACCCTCTGTTGACCCCGTTCGATTTTTATAACACAAATTACTTGTCTAATTATTTCTCATTTGAAGTGCTTTCACCATATTTGAAGTCCATAGACCAATTAAATCATGTTTCCCCCATTTATACTTTTAACCCTCGTAGACCCCGTCAGATTTTGAATTGGAAAAAAAATGAAAAACACGTGTCGAATTATTTCTTTTTCAAGCATTTTCACCAATTAAAAAATGAAAAACACGTGTCGAATTATTTCTAATTTGTTTGAAGTTTGAAATCTATAGGCTCATTAATTCATTTATTGCAGAGTTGCTATCTACGAATCCTTAACCCATTGTTCACTTGTCAGATTTTGAAAAAATGGAAAACATGTTGTCGAATTATTTACCATTTGAAGAGCTTTTACTAAGTTTAAAGTCAAAAACCCCATTAAATCATGTTTCTCCATATAAACTTTTAACCCTTGGTTTCCCATGTTAGAATTTGATTTTCAAAAAAGTGAAAAATACATGCCGAATGATTTCTTACTAAAAGTACTTTCAACAAGTTTGAAATCTATAGGCCCATTAAATCATGTTTTTCAGAGTTTTTATATACAAACTCTTAACCCATCACAGATTCCGTCAGATTCCAGTTTTCGAACAAATGGAAAATACATGTCGATTTATTTATCATTCAAAGTGCTCTTACTAAGTTTCGAGTCATAAAAACCTTTAAATAATTTTTCTCCATACAAACTCTTAACCCACCAGTGACCAGTCAGATTTTGATTTTCAAAAATGTAAAAAATACGTGTCTAATTTTGAGGTCAATAAGCCCATCGGTTCATATTGCTTTCAAAGTCTTCTCATATACAAACCTTAACCCATTGTTGATCTCAATATAATTTGATTTTCGAAAAATTGAAAAGTTGTGTCGATTTGATTTTGATTTGGAGTATTTTCACCAAGTTTGAAATCAATAGATCCACCAAGTCACGTTTCTTCATAGAACATCTTAACCCATGTTTTACTCTTTTAGACCATAAATTTCAAAAAATTCCTTCTCAACAGAGGTTCATTTCATTAAGTGTATTTACAGTTCAAATTTTATGTTTGTAGCTTCAGCGGCTTTGGGCTGGACGATGATGAGTCAGTCAGGACAAAGAATTGTGTGTATACAGATAAATAGAATCTAATCCTGATTAGTTCTGAAATAAGGGTTTTACCCCTTTCGGGGTGGTTTTTATCGTTGTTTATAAGTTGTTTCAATACCTTGTGAAAGGTGTACGAGTAGCCGGGCTTTGGATTTTTTCCATTACTTAAAAAAATATGCAATTAGCGCGGCGTTGCGGATCAAGTTTTTTCATAAAATAACTGGTTCTGCAAATGTTTTTTTCTTAATTAAAAATTTTATTAAAATAAACTTAATTCAGAAAAAGCTATTTTCTTAGCTTGCATCATGAGAGGGGGTTTCAAAGTCAGTTCAAAAGCCATTCGATTGCCAATACAGCTGCCAGAGATCTGTTTGATGTCCTAAAAACAGTGTTAAACAATACAAAAAAACTTTGGGAAATAATCTTAAGAAGATGTGCTCAGCTTTCTGAAATCTTTCTGAAATGAAACATGAATAAACAAAACTGGCACCACAGCCAAATAATGAGACTAAGGACTATACGTGTTGTGTGCATTTTTTCATGGATAGCAGGATCCTTGAGTTTTCTGACGATTTCGAACAACAAGTTGAAAGTTTTGAACAGATTATTCTATTCTATTCTAAAAGGTTTGCCATTTTCTACCCAAACAAATTCGATGTTTTTTGTATCCAAATCAAATACCAAATTGGTCTGAAAAGATATAAAATGCAGAATTCATAAATGTAAATTTAAAAATCAAAAACTTCAAATCAATCAAAAAAGATTTCTTCAGTCATTTTTTCAGATTTCTTCTTAACCAACTTAACAAAGCAATTGACTTTAAAAGCAATTCAGTGCTAAAATTGAAACATTTTCAATACAACTGACAACTAGTTTTTGTCATAAATAAAGTGTGACTGACTGCACAGACCTCCAACATTCATAATTCATAAGCACGAAACATTCGCGGAAACATGACTAAGAAAAATGTGCTGTGCACTGGGAATTTCTGGACAAATGAGAAACGTAAACTTTTGTTTCAACAACAGCAAAACGTGATGTCAGCCAGTTTAGCTGCCGCCATTTATAAACACTTTTTGAAGTCAGCGTTCAGGTGTCACACGGACCAACATTTTCACAGTTTATTAACAATTTGGTCACATAGCTGGGCAATTAATGTGGTAAACTTTTAGACAAAAGTAAAAGAATAAAATGTGCTGCAGCAACTAACAGGAAATAAGGCTAAAAATGTCAACAGCAATGGCACAACAACAAAACGACCATTAACGGAATCATAAAATAGAGCGAAAAGAACGACAACGGAGACACGAATGTTGGTTGGCAGGTTATGAGGCTAAATTAAGGTAAATTAAAAACATCCATTCATTTGTGAAGAAGACAACGACACCTACAGCAGCGACAGGAACAACAGTGGCAGCAACAATGGCACAAGTAGGCAACTGAGACTGAGGAGAAACGGGGGAGAAGTGGAGACAAGCAGATAGGACACGCAGCAACACTTTGCGCGTAAGGATATTTTACGAGACGTGCGCGTGTGAGTGTAAGTGTTGAGACAGGAGCGCGTTGGGGCGGATTTGATTTCGAGAGGGATTGTGCCGAAATTTTAAACTTTAGACGGTGTTGTTTTTCAATTAATTTTAATTAAATGCATTCAATTTGATTTGTTGAGATTGAATTCGATTGGATTGGATTGGATTGAGTTGGATTAAATTGCACTGGATTAGATTGGATTGGATTGAAATGGATTAGATTAGATTAAATTGGATTGGATGGGTCGAACTGAATTAGATTGAATTGAATTCCACTGAACTGAATTAAATTCAATTGAACAGAGCTGAATTGAACTAATCTAACTTAAACTTAATTGAATTAAATTGAATTGAATTTGATTAGATTAGATTAGATTGGATTGGATTGGATTGGATTGGATTGGATTGGATTGGATTGGATTGGATTGGATTGGATTGGATTGGATTGGATTGGATTGGATTGGATTGGATTGGATTGGATTGGATTGGATTGGATTGGATTGGATTGGATTGGATTGGATTGGATTGGATTGGATTGGATTGGATTGGATTGGATTGGATTGGATTGGATTGGATTGGATTGGATTGGATTGGATTGGATTGGATTGGATTGGATTGGATTGGATTGGATTGGATTGGATTGGATTGGATTGGATTGGATTGGATTGGATTGGATTGGATTGGATTGGATTGGATTGGATTGGATTGGATTGGATTGGATTGGATTGGATTGGATTGGATTGGATTGGATTGGATTGGATTGGATTGGATTGGATTGGATTGGATTGGATTGGATTGGATTGGATTGGATTGGATTGGATTGGATTGGATTGGATTGGATTGGATTGGATTGGATTGGATTGGATTGGATTGGATTGGATTGGATTGGATTGGATTGGATTGGATTGGATTGGATTGGATTGGATTGGATTGGATTGGATTGGATTGGATTGGATTGGATTGGATTGGATTGGATTGGATTGGATTGGATTGGATTGGATTGGATTGGATTGGATTGGATTGCATTGCATTGCATTGCATTGCATTGAATTGGATTGGATTGGATTGAATTGAATTTAATTTAATTTAATTGAACTGAATTGAATGGAATTGGATTTGATTGGATTGAATTGAATTGAATTGAAATGAATTTAATTGAATTGAATTGAATTGAACTGAATTGGATTAAGATAGATTAAACTGAATTAACTTTAACTGAAATTAATTGTCTTTAACTGAAATTGAACTAACTTTAATTGGATGTACCTAACTGAATTAGATTGAACTAAGCTGAACTGAATTGAAATAAATTGAATAGAGTTGAGTTGAACTAATGTAAGTTAAACTGAATTGAACTAAGTTAAATTTGATTGGTTTGGATTGGATGCATTAAACTGATTTGAATTGACTTGGATGGATGGAATTTGAATTGAATTGAATTTGAATTGAATTTGAATTGAATTTGAATTGAATTTGAATTGAATTTGAATTGAATTTGAATTGAATTTGAATTGAATTTGAATTGAATTCAATTGAATTTGAATTGAATTTGAATTGAATTTGATTGAATTTTAATTTGAATTGAATTTGAATTGAATTTGAATTGAATTTGAATTGAAATTGAGTTGAATTTGAATTGAATTTGAGTTGAATTTGAATTGAATTTGAATTGAATTTGAATTGAATTTGAATTGAATTTGAATTGAATTTGAATTGAATTTGAATTGAATTTGAATTGAATTTGAATTGAATTTGAATTGAATTTGAATTGAATTTGAATTGAATTTGAATTGAATTTGAATTGAATTTGAATTGAATTTGAATTGAATTTGAATTGAATTTGAATTGAATTTGAATTGAATTTGAATTGAATTTGAATTGAATTTGAATTGAATTTGAATTGAATTTGAATTGAATTTGAATTGAATTTGAATTGAATTTGAATTGAATTTGAATTGAATTTGAATTGAATTTGAATTGAATTTGAATTGAATTTGAATTGAATTTGAATTGAATTTGAATTGAATTTGAATTGAATTTGAATTGAATTTGAATTGAATTTGAATTGAATTTGAATTGAATTTGAATTGAATTTGAATTGAATTTGAATTGAATTTGAATTGAATTTGAATTGAATTTGAATTGAATTTGAATTGAATTTGAATTGAATTTGAATTGAATTTGAATTGAATTTGAATTGAATTTGAATTGAATTTGAATTGAATTTGAATTGAATTTGAATTGAATTTGAATTGAATTTGAATTGAATTTGAATTGAATTTGAATTGAATTTGAATTGAATTTGAATTGAATTTGAATTGAATTTGAATTGAATTTGAATTGAATTTGAATTGAATTTGAATTGAATTTGAATTGAATTTGAATTGAATTTGAATTGAATTTGAATTGAATTTGAATTGAATTTGAATTGAATTTGAATTGAATTTGAATTGAATTTGAATTGAATTTGAATTGAATTTGAATTGCATTTTAATTGAGTTTGATAAGGATTGATATGAATTGAAATGAATTTAAGTTGAATTTGAACTTAATGTTATTTGAATTTGAATTTAATTTTAATTTTAATTAAAATTGAATTGAATTTTAATTACAATTGCATTGATTTTTCCTGACATTTAAGTGAATTGACTTTCATTTGCCTTGACTTGACTTGCATTTTAATTAAAATTAAATTTACTTTTTATTGAAATTTAATAAATTGACTTTAAGTTGAAATTGAATTAATATTTAATTGAATGAATTTGGAATTGAATTTAATGAAATAAACTTATTAATTTGAAATTATTGTTCTTCACTTCATGTGACTTAAAGTGAATACAATTGTTAATGCATTCTATTTTAGTTCATCGACATTATATTTTATATTTCATATATTTTTATCAAACTTTATATGTTTAACTTGTTTATTGCATTTGATTTAATTTTTTGTTACGTCCCAAAGGTATCGCATCACCCATTTTCAGATCCTCCTCTGCTGCGCCAATTTTTCAACAACAGTTTGTGATTTTTGCAGCGGCAGCTAGCGGAAATAGGAAGCCGCTGTCGGCACGTTTCCACGCTGCCGCTCTGGTGTCTCCTCGGCGTTTCCCTATCGACCCGACGTGCCATGGAGCTGAGGTAGTTAGGTGCTGCGCCACTGTAGTCGTACGTGCGTGTTGTAACTGCAAATAACAACAACAACGCATGACAAAAAGCACAGCTTCGAGATAGAAAAACAAAAAAAAACAACACCAAAGTGGGCATACGCCACCAGAGAGAAGTTAGCCGAAAACAAAAGCATATCTACGGCCGGAAAAGAAAGGCGTCGACAGAAACTCGGAACCCCCTCCTCTCCTACTAGTGGCATGCTATGAGCGCAGAGCCCAAAAGTTTTTCATTAACTTGATGCGAAAACCAAGTAAAGCGATACTTAACCCGCCTCAGTCACTTGCAGCGCAGCCCGCCGCTACATTAACCGTTCCTTGGCTTCTTTGCCGACACACTTGTTGTCCTTGTCGCACGCCGTCGTCCTTGCGCACATCTGCAACATGGCAAATTTAGACAATGCAGCAAGAAAACTACGAAAAACAACTCGTGCAGAGAGGGAACGAAAAATCGCAAAAGTTCGTCAAAATTGCGACTGTCAGCTGTAGCGACACACGTTGCTCAACACACACGTTTCGATTTGTGCTGCCAACAGCGAAGTCATATTGCACGCGCAGGCTGTTGCAGCGATATTAACTCGCAAGCGCAACAACAACGACAAAAACAAAAAGCGGCAACTCGAACGCCGTCGACGTGACTGCGAGCGGGACGGAAAAGTGCACGTTGGCCATTGCGCCAAGCAGCAACAACAACAGCCGCGCAAGCTGCTTAATTACTGTCACGTTAAATTCTACTTTACTTTCCGCTTTATGATATTTTAATTTTGCGCCCCTGCTGCCGTCTACCCGCCACGACACTCGAAACTAAATCGCTTACTGCAGTGTAATCTTTTGCCGGCCTGCGGCAGTGCCACTCCCCGTTGTGGCGGCACTCGACTGCGTGCTGCAGCGCGCAACCCTAAGCCGCCGCTGTTAATATTTTTCGAAATTAAAATGCAATGAAAATGCGAAAAAGGACCCTTTGGGCGAAAGTAATCCCGACGCTGATGCTGTCAAGAAGCGCGCGCTCGGAAAAGGGCGATGTCGCTCAAGGAGTGTCACGGCAAAGGTGAACTTAGCCAGTATGTGTGTGTGAATGTACGTATGTGTGTATAAGTGAGGAGGGTGGCTTAAATGCGCGAACGATGCGAAATGTTGATGCAAGTGTCATAAAGACGCCGCCGGCGAAATGAAAATCAATTTTTATGCTCAATGCAAATTGCGAGTAGACGAGTTGGAAATGTCGTTTCGCCAATATTCAAAAAAATGTAAATTCAATTTAAGCATCCATATCGAAATTACTGCAATTTGAAAGGCAATGTGAAAAATAATAAAATGTGAATTACGACAAAAAAGATTATTGAAAATGTTGTTCAATAGCGCGAACAACCTTAAATAAGTCGCAAGAACAACTCGTTATTGCATTATAATTTTAGACATATCTCTGAGCTAACGGTACCATATACATATGTGTACATGTTGAGATATAAAAGCTATGGCAACATATAATATACATCGTCTTTGTAGAACATTCGCCACAAGAAAAATCATTTTAAAAGACATCAAAATTTAAGTTTGCATCAACGTAGACACACAAAATCATAGTTTTCGCCAAGTGAACTTTGCAAAGTTCCTCCAACATTGGAGAATTGCTTTAACCAAAAAGTATGGAATTGTATATTCTTTGCTTTAACTCTTCGTTGCATGTAGTGGCGCACACAAACACAAAAATGTCTGGTACAAAATATGGATTCGAATGGTATTTGGCACAAAATTTGAACTCAAAACACTCGCATCCCCCCAAAATGAAATCCTGCGTGCGCCACTGGTTGCATGATTTAATTTCCGTGATTTATTTTTCGTATTATTCTTGTTGCTTGTTAAGTTCTGATGGTGAAAATTAAATTTTGTTCAATTCTATGGAAAAAGTTTTGCGGAAATTTGCCATATCCTGCTGCTTTCTATATTTTAGTGTTGGCTACTAGTCGAACCTAGTTGGGTCGTCATTGTATATTCGTGATCTACTAAACAGCAGAACGACGGCAACCATCAATAACCAAAAATAATTCACCAAATCGAAACACTTCTTGTTTTTTCGACTCGGAAATAGATTGAAATGTATGAAAACTTAACGTTGTATGATGCAAAGTTCCATTAATTTACCGAAAGTGGCTCTTCATGAAAATGATCAAAAGTGTTGCCGACTTAGAAGCAAAGTTAAACGATCTAAGTTACTATATTTTGATTGATTTATTGATATCAGGTGATTTGAAATAAGCATTGTTCACTTAACTACTACAATCTGTCAGTACAGTAGACGCTCACAAGTTTGAACTCTCACAAATTTGAATCTTCCATAAATTCGAACCTCATATTTTACAGCATTAAATGCTCCCAAATTCGAACTGGAGGTTCAAATTTGCGAGCGCTTTCCTTTTCTTTGTTTCTTCCGTCCCTGCTTTGGTGTCTATTTTGCTTACACAAATTAAATGAAATTTACGAGCCGCACGCTCGTGAATGATTAATACGTATGTAAACATTTGGCTTGGTTTCGATTAAAAAGTAAACAAAAAAAATTATTAAATTGTCAAATAAACGTAAAAAAAATTGTTTTGACTTTGGATGTTAAAATTAAAATCTTAAAAAATGTTGATGAAATTGTTCAGGCAAATCGCTTATCTGTGAATTTATGAATTATATGAAAATTGTAAGCGACTAATAAAAAGAGATTTGTAGGCGAATAAAACGTATAAAATTATTTAATGTGAAAAAAACAAAATGGAAGTTATTAGATGAAATTTCAATATTTTTTGGACTTTTTAGAAGAATTAAAAAAGTCCAAAAATTCAAACACTACGAAAATTCGAACTACCCCTTGTACAAAGTGGTTCGAATTTGTGAGCGTCTACTGTATCTCATTTGTGATTTCGTATGGTTCCCATAAATACTTCATAAGTCTTACAACATAAGAACGCAAGAAATGGTTCAAAACAGCACTTAACTAGTCTCCAACCAGTAATAAGATACTAAAAGGTTTTTGATAGTGTTGATTCGTTCTCTATTTCAACTGTTGTAATTTTGTATTTAGTGATTTTGTGTGATTTGGTGCAAATAGTGATTTAGAAGGGACATGGGTTCAAATCCTGACGCAATCAGTATCACATTTTTTTTGGTGTCGAAATGAAAAGTTATTATGAAAAAGCAACCAGTCAGTAGTAAAAGTAAACCCTAAGCCGCTTTCGTTCATCTACAAATATTCCTGAAAATGCCCAGTTAGATAGCAAAAATTAAACCCTTTGCTGCGTCTTTGTTGCTCCTTCGAGTGCTCCTGCTCAGTGCTGCTGTTCGTGCTTCATTTATAAGTAAACTACCAACTTTTAACAAGTTAAAACAGTAAAGTGATTGGCCTATCAAACTAATATTAAACTTGCTCTAGTCAACCCCCGCACACACACTAACTCAACCCTCAACCACCAACATGTCACATGTCAACGTGGCAAACACCAAAAAAAAAAATCAAATTAGGAAAGATTGGCGAACGAACGAAAGGAAGCAAGTAAAATTAATTGCTGTTGAAATTTTGCACGAGAGATTTGACGCCAACAACACGCAGAAAAAACAACAAAATATTAAAAAAAAAAACCAATTTACATAGATGGCAAAAAGCTGCCGAGCGCTGCCGGCTGCCGCAACATATGTAACGCTCAAGATGTCAGTTCGCGACCACAAACAAAGCCGCAGCAGCGAACGTCACCGGCGCACAGACAATGTGCGGCCAACTGCGCATCACGAAAGAAACGAACCCAAAAAATATCGCCAACGTTAATTCACATGACGCGCGGCAAATTATATTTGTCGCATCAGCAAGTAACAAATTATAAAATCCATCCAAGCATTCGGCTGCATACCAGCGAAGCGAGCGACGGCCGGTGGAAAGGCAAACAAGTTGGCCAGCGGAAGCAGCGGCAGCGCGAAGACGTCGCAGCGACACGACGAGCGTCCTGTAGTGGTAGTAAATTGATGCTCAAGGACATTTTTCACTCCATTACGCTGCCACCTTTTGCTGCGCAACGTGCGCAAAGGCAACGCAGGCAACGGCCAAATGGCAAGCAAACAAGGACGCGGCAACGTTGCCGTCGCACGAACGAAAAAACCCTTCGCAGTTTAGCAACAACAATGCAGACGGCAAAACAAGCGGAAAAAGTCGCAGCGCAAAAAGTGCGACAGAAGGTAAGCGACGAGTTGTGGGAAAAAGCACGCAGCGGCAGCGATTAATTTCCAAGTGCAGCATTTTTTGTGGCTTTTAAGCGCTGGAACTCCTCCACATCAAATTACAATTTACCGCTCAGCGGCACAAGCACACAAAAACACGCACACCAAAAAACAAAAACAACGGATGCGATGTGAGTACTTATTTTGGTTTTTGTGGCAGCTTGTGTGGGCATTTGTAGAAGTTTGCGTGTGCGAGTGTGTGTGTTTGATTTTTTGTGGCGCCTTTTCTGACAGTAGTGAAAAGCGGCAGATATTCGAAGGATAACAACACATCAGATTCTCGGCATACAGTCGAATTGCTACCAAACTCCGCCGCGTTATTATTACAACAGAATCCTTAAACGTGATGCGACTCTGCTCTGCTCTGCTCTGTTCGCTTCATCACTTCGTGCGTGGGTTTGTGTTCAAGTGTGTGGGTGTGTGGGTGTGTGCGTCATATCCAACACATGTGGGAGGTGAGAGATTTTAGCGCTAAAACTGTTTTTCATATAAATAGTGCAGCTGCGCAAAATAAAACAACACGCCTTCTTGTTGTGTGTTGGGCGCCAGCGCTGCGGCCGCGTGTTGGTGCGCCATAAATTTGTTGTAATTAATTGTGATTGATAGGACAAGGCATTGAGTGGCAGTCGCCACCATGCGTCGAGCCCGAGCCCACCAACCAACTGAAAGACTGCTCGCCACTGCAAAAATCCGAGGTTACAAGCAAACATGGCGAAAATGGCAATAACTGCAAAAACATCACAAACAGAAAATAAATATAACAAAAATGTTTTTTATGTTCACAGTTTTTGTTTTTGCAATTTGTTGACGGCTTGTCACGCACACGACTACACATGTAAGCATGAGGAAACGTGGCTCGACGCCATGAATGCATAGCCATGTATGTACATGTATGTATGTATGTACAATGCATAGCCATGTATGTACATATGTATGTATGTACGAATGTATGCATGCGAGTTTGTGTTTTGTGCGGCCAGCCGTCCGCTACCATGACGACGGAAACGCGCCGAGCAGCGAAGGAACCGAGACTTTCACATTTATGACAAGCATTTCCGTTTCCGCACTTTTTGTGCTTTTCAGTTTTTTGTTTTTGGTTTTTGCTTTCGTAGATGGCAGACACTTACGGCAAATACAGTCACATGCATAAAAATACAAAAGTGTACGTTTGCATTACACTGTGCAACACGCAATTTACTTCCTCAAACGAATGAAGTGATTCTCATACGAAATGAAGTAAAGAGATTCTCATAGCAAAAACTTTTGCATTACATTAAACATTCGAATAATTTGCAGTTTGAAAATCTACAAACATTAGCAAAAGACATTATTTTAGAAAAAATATTCTACCAAAAATATTTAAAATATAATTAAAAAATAATAGAAAATTATAAAAAAAAATTAAGCCAAGCCAAAAAAGCTTCAAAACATTTAACAAATTGAGTTAAATTTTCAATACTGAGTGTCTCATACGAAATGAAGTAAAGTGATGCTCATAGCAAAAACTTTTGTATTACATTAAACATTCGAATAATTATTATAAATTTTAAATTCTACAAGCATTAGCAAAAGACATTATTTCAGGAAAAATATTCTATCAAAAATATTTTAAATAAAAATAAAAATTAATAGAAAAATATCAAAAAAAAACAAATTAAGACAAAACAAAAAATATTTACAATAAAATTAAAAAATTATAGATAATTATAAAAAAAAATTCAGACGAAACAAAACAAAAAACTTGAAAACATCTAACAAATTGAGTTACATTTTCAATACTGAGTGTCTCATACGAAATGAGGAATAGAGATTCTCATAGCAAAAACTTTTCATTTACATTAAATATTTGAATAGTTTGCAGTTTGAAAATCTGCAAACATTAGCAAAAGACATTATTTCAGGAAAAATATTCTATCAAAAATATTTGAAATAAAAATAAAAATGAATAGAAAAGTATAAAAAAAACAAATTAAGACAAAACAAAAAATATTTACAATGAAATTAAAAAATTATAGATAATTATAAAAAAAAATTCAGACAAAACAAAACAAAAAACTTGAAAACATCTAACAAATTGAGTTACATTTTCAATACTGAGTGTCTCATACGAAATGAAGAATAGAGATTCTCATAGCAAAAACTTTTCATTTACATTAAATATTTGAATAGTTTGCAGTTTGAAAATCTGCAAACATTAGCAAAAGACATTATTTCAGGAAAAATATTCTATCAAAAATATTTGAAATAAAAATAAAAATAAATAGAAAAATATAAAAAAAACAAATTAAGACAAAACAAAAAATATTTACAATCAAAATAAAAAATAATAGAAAATTATAAAAAAAAAATTAAGCCAAGCCAAAAAAGCTTCAAAACATTTAACAAATTGAGTTAAATTTTCAATACTGAGTGTCTCTCAAATATTAACAAATAAAAATATTTATTGATCATTTTTAATTTACTCAGCAAAAAAAAAACTTAAGGAGATACAAAATTCAGAATTAAAATCAGAAATCTAACTTTCAATTCTCATACAGTGTTATGTCCTGTTCAGACAGCCATATAAATTGAGACAATTTAGTTCTTAATTAAGTTTATCGCTTGTGCGTTCACATACACTCGATTTAGCTCACTTTGTTATCGAAAATATTATCGAACATGTTTTTTCTTTGACAGAAGAAATGTTTTTCTTCTGCTTATGTATATTAATACATGTTCTTAAAAACATTCATTGATCTCTATTTCAACGCAATTTATGCCCTGTTCACACAGTCATATAAATTGACTCAATTTAGTTTGAAATTGAGTTATCGGTTTTGCTGTTCACACACATTGAGTGTAGTTTACTTTGTTATTGGAAATGTTATCAAAAGTTTTTTTTTTGACAGAAAAAATGTTTAACATTTCAGCAGATAAAAGATAAATGACACAGGCTTTCATGGCAAATTAAACTCTGTTTCAACGCAACTTATGTCCTGTTCAGACAGCCAAATAAATTGACTGAATTTAGTTCTTAAATAAGTTGATCGCTTTTGCTGTTCACACGTACTCAAATTAGCTTACTTTGTTATCGAAAATATCATCAAACATGTTTTCTTTTTGCAGAAGGATTTTTTTTCTATTTATGTATAAAAAAGTTATTAAAAACATTTATTAAACATTGAGTCATATTTATTCAACATCCTTACTGATGTACACACTTTTTATACGAAATTTCAAAATCAACAAATGTTAACAAACGTCTTTCGCCTTTGTCAGTTTTTCAATTTCGTTGTGGTTCTGTCAATTGTGAATGAATTTGTTTATGATAACAGCACGACACAGAGTTGCATGGCGAATCGAGCTCAGTTTTATGCTAAATTGAACGCTAATTGCAATTTGCTAAATGGAGATTTTCGTCTGACCAAATTGAGTTCAATTTGGAGCTAAATTGAGTATAAATTGAGCAAAATTCTTAATTGCACAATTAAGCTGGCTGTCTAAATAGGGTATTCGAGATAAAAAACTGAGTTTTTACTATTTTTCAGTATTAAAGCCAATTTTATAACATAATTTTCATTTTAAAACTATTTCTTTTTGAAACTCAAAGCTCAATGCTTATCAAAAGGCGCCTTTTGTGAAATTATTTCTGAAAAAGTTGCAAACATGAAAAAGAGGTTGAAACGATAGAACACTTCCTGTGACCCTGAACAACTCTGCAGAAACGTCCCCAGGGTGTCGGAATCGACAACACCTTACCTAACCTAACTTAAAGTCAAAACTATTCATTGGGTTTCCAAAGTTCTAAAGTCAAAAAAATTTGTGGATACCCAAAGTTCTGAAATTGAAACTATATTTTAGACTTTTGGAGACCCCAAGAAAAACCCCGTAATCATTGACCGTTAAAATAATGTTTTTAGACAAAAAATTTGTTGCAAGTATCTATCGCTGAGATGACGTTAGTCAACTACAGACTGCACACACTTTTCTGTACCCGAATGCAATAAATTGTTGTTGATTTGAATTAAAAAAAAAAATGTTTGCTGATCCTTGATGAATTCATGTATAGTTTCAATGAAATCTGCGCTGATTCGTGATTTTGCTTGCCCACATGTTGTTCATATTTTATGTATTCACGACGGTTTTTAAATCCAAGAATACCACTCATAAACTCGACCACAGCATAAACAATCATCACTATAAATTTGGTTCATCAATTCAAATGTTTTGTCAAAAGTTTTAATCAAAAATTAATACTGGCTCTTTGTTCCAAGCTAATTTTTTTATCGGTAATGATGACTTTAGATGCAATAACTTCACTTCCAGTGGACATAATGTCATGAAATTTTGACTAAAAATCAAAAACAGATGTACCATTCCAGCAAATTAAATCACATATAGGTGCCGCCATCAGAAAATGAACTCATTCAAAAGTCCTTTTTAATTGAAATTGTGAATTCTGTAGTAGGAATTGTGTTCGAGATCTCCTTTGAACTCAGGTGCCACATTCATTAAAAAATATCACTCTATGTGTCATCAGAGTGGGCCTTAAAGACCTTCGAGTATACTCGCCATTGATGAATAAGGTGCTAGTCTACGGTTTATTAAATATAATTTTCATTGGATTTCGACCAAATTAGCTCTGCTCCACAATACTTAATTACACAACATACGAGTAAATATGGTTTATATTATTACATATTTAAATTAACCAACCTTGCTTCACTTCACTGGTCACTAGTTAAATTCAAAGAAAGTACCCAATCAAGTAATACTAAATATTTGGGTTTTGAAAATGCCGATCAAAATAGCCAAAATAATTCTCTTCTAAATGGCATCACCCAAATCTATAAACATGGAGCAAACAAAATTCTACTTGCGCCATTAAATGGATATCAAAAATGCAAGAAATTGCGTGCATAAAATTGCAAATAGTCGCTGCCAGCGTTAAAGCAGCCCAAACCAAAAATAGTAAGAAATCAGCAGAACAGCAGAAAACAGGAACTTTGTTGCCACATGATTTGTTTTTTGCCGACAGTAGTGGGGGGAAATCTTCGAAAGGCACAGAGTTCAACAGTTAAGCACAATTTCTGCCAAGCAAACTTCAACTCTGCCTTTTACATAGATGAGTACATAAGTACTTATGTGTTGGCATCAACAAAAAACTCTTAAAGTTTTCCACCAGCAGTCGACTGCGCTTTTTCGTTATTGTTCCTGTAGCTTTTGGCAGTTGGCAAGCGATTTGTTCAGCTTTGCAAAACGAGTACAAGAAACGCGTAAATTGTTGCAGCTGCTGGTGTGCGCAATTACCGCCAGCTGATTGTTGCAAGTCGCTCGAAAACATTCTCAGTGCCGACAATCGTCAATGAGCGTGAAAAGCATTTGGCCATAACAACCAATGGTGCACTTTTCTCCAACTGATGTGGTTTTTTTATTGATTCTACCACCAAAAACCACTCCCGAAGTTTGGCTCTTCGTATTTTTTCACAGATTTTGGAGTCGAATGTTCTTTTCATGTTTACGACTGAGCCGTCGGCGTTACTGGATTTTGATTTGCTGTGTGGCAACCATGTCCGACACATGCAACCGGTAATGCATGCGTAGGCAGTTTCCTTTATGACCCTCGAACACGTTTTCCTCTTTACTTCTACGCCTTAGGCTGGCCGAAGGAGCTTCTTTGTCTATTAAGATCAAAATAATATTTACATTGTTGGTATCTTTTAGTGCTGACAAGACATAACAGAACAAAAACACTATTAAAATCGCATATCAAAAAATCTTTATGAACCACGCTGGAGGCAACATAATTTTGGTTATGATGAACAGAGCTCGTTCTAATATATTTTATCTATTTAAATAGTTTGAAGTTAAAGCATTTGAAGTAATTATTTAAAGAATTTAAAAGTAGTAGTTAATTATGAAATCATCAACAATATTTATTTGAAAAACTTAAAAAATCAGAGAGAGAAGTTAGTAGAAGGGCAGGCAGGAAAAAGTGGGGGTTGCACACCAACAATGCTGATATGGATCTACCGGACGATCGTTAGACCTATGCTAACGTATGAATCAGCTATCCCGGTAAACAGAACCAATCAACTAACCATTAGAAAGGCGCTCAGTAAGCTACAGAAAATTAGCTATGAAGCTATGAGAAAGTGTCCAATAGCATCCATGGAGATTCTTTTTGAACTTAAAACTCTTCATTTCAACATACTATACAAACCCAGTCGCAGAGGGCTCTCCTACGAATGACTAAGGGCTAAAAGATTTGTTAGTCGAAAGAAGTTTGATACTTATTCTTACGAACAAATATTTTCAGATTACAAAACCGAAGTTCAGATTTGTTAAGAAATTCAAAATGGAACTTAGTCACAAAAAGAGCTAAGCAGGAATATGAGAAACTTATCTGATAGACCAATACATGACAACCTGGTACACGAATGGGTCTTTAACGGAGTAAGAGACCGAGATTGGCGTATATGGGCCAAGGTTGAGACAGTCGGAACCTATGTGCAAGAACAGAGCTATATTTCAGACGGAAATATATGCAATTGAAGGGAGAGCTTACTTCAATCTGCCAAGGAAATACAGTAGACGCTCACAAATTCGAACCACGTTGTAGAAGGGGTAGTTCGAATTTCCGTAATGTTCAAATTTCTGGACTTTTTTAATTCATGTAAAAAGTGCAAAAAATATTGAAACGACATTTAATGACTTGAATGTGTTGCCATTTTGTTTTTCTTCACATTAAAAAAAATTTAATACGTTTTATTTACATACAAATATCTTTTTAATAGTCTTTTACACTTTTCATGTAATCCATAAATCCACAGCTAAGCGATTTGCCTGAACAATTTCATCAAACTTTTTAAAGATTTTCATTTTAACTTTCAAAGTCAAACATTTTTTTTACGTTTACTTGACATTTTAACCCTTTCGACCCTAAAGTTGCCTGAGAGCAACTTCACCTATTTGTCATCTTATAGCAAAAGCTACGAATGATTTATGGGTTTAATTTAGGTAATTAATAATGAATAAAAAATGTCTAATAAATACAAAATTTAAAAATAAATAATTTAGGTAATTATAATAACTTAATATTTTTAGAAGTGAATTCAAATCAAATTACAAAAAATTACTGTTATCCCCAAAATAATTTCCAATAATTTGCAGCGATGTCAGGGAAAGTTTGTGTTCTAATTGAAGTCTACTAATTTGGCGCATTTAATCAAAACCGTGTTTCTTTAATAATGATTAATTAAATAAAAAGTGATAATTTTGTATTTTTTCTTAAATATTATATAATTTTTCAGTAATTAAAAAATATTGATACAAAATTGATTTAACCCGTTTTAGCCTAAAATTGTTCAAAAGTAAACTAGCTCTAGAACTCTAACAAAGAGACGTCTTCAAATGTCTCGAGCACACTTCTTAGGCAATTTGTTCATGATTTAAATACCAAAGAGTAATATCGAGACACAGGGAAAAATTCGGTGTCGAAAGGGTTAATAATTTTTGTTTTTACTTTTTAATTTAAACTGAGCCAAATGTTTACATAATTCCCATTTTTCATTTAATTTGTGTAAGCAAAATAGACACCAAAGCAGGGAGGGAAAAATAAAGAAAAGGTAAACGCGCGGCAGTTCGAATCTTGAAGCATTTAATGCTGTAAAATATGAGGTTTGAATTTCTGAAAGATTTGAATTTGTAAGAGTTGGAACTTGTGAGCTTCTACTGTACTGAAACTGGACAATGGCTATCCTTTCCGATAGCCAAGCGCCAATCAAAGCATTAAAATCATGCCAGGTATGCTCGAAACTGGTGTCGGATTGACTTGAGAAGCTAAACGAACTTGGTCTCTACAGCCAGGTATGGGTTCTCTGAGTTCCGAGTCACGTGGGAATTGAAGGAAGTGAACCGAATGAGGCCGACAAGCTTGCAAGGAGGGACACTTCTAACCCAGAACCTTTCTGTGGTTTGGGAAAATAAACTTTATCCATTCTTAACAGATGAAAGACGAGATAAACTGCAGGAATCAATACTCGGAAACCAGGTTTAGAACACTCCAAAGCGATTATTGGGTCATATAATAAGAAAAGATTCGAGGAATGTATGAGTATTTCGAATGATAATCCAAGGATTATTACAAGCATGCTGTCGGGCGATTTCAGGTTGAACTATCACTTAGCCAAACTAGGAATTCGTGAGAACGAATGTTGCAGATTCTGCTTGCAGGAAAGTAAAATGGCAACACACATATTAGGAGAATGCCCTCTAATTACGGATGGTCGAGAGGGGATTTCCTTGTACAGATACACGTACAGATTGGGTTTCCAAAGGTTTAGGAAATATACTAAAAATCCTCTCGAAGGCTGGACTCACAGACGAACTTTGTCTTGAAGTAGTCCCTGAAGGAGGTACAAGAGATCTCTTAGGTCGCAATGCACTATCCCTGGCAATTATAAAAATAAGTAGAAAGTAGAAGGGAAAACATGAATTAAAGTAGAAATAATGAAAACAAAATCAAACCACTGCATTATAGAAGAAAGATGGGTACGGCTGTTACAAAACATCTTCGTTTGCTTCGTAGACTTGATTTATGGTTTCTATATATCAGACGTATAACTGCTGATCACAATGCTTGCTTCATTAAAGCATTTCACAAGAACAATAATGATTGCTAATGTCATTTAACACCAGAAAATGCCAGTTTACGGAGATGGAATTTATTTATTTCGACAATGCAGAAGCTATTAGTGTATGAAATGAGATTTATAAAACTAAAATTCAAGACACGTAAGCAGATAAAGCCGTAACAATAGCGATGGATTGGATGCATTTTCTTTTCCATTCCTTCAACATTACTCAGTTACAGTCATTCAACTTTGGATAAGCTCCCATCTCATCTCCCACTCCAATCAGTTGTGCTGAGTAGCTCGCAGCAGATTTTCATATCCCGTAACTCTACTAGCGCAACAACAAACAACACCATTAGTAATGCGAAAATATGTTGCAGCGCATACATCATCAAAAATAAGCTCATCAAAGACACCAACCTCTACTACAACATCATCTTTCAACAACATCTCCTACGCAGCAGCAACAGATGCGCACAGGGGACGCTCGACTCAAACCAGTAGTAAACTGTCACAAGAAATGCGAAGGCATTTCTCCGGGAGGACGCCAGTTGGCAGCCAAATCTCTTAGGACTACTAGCGATAGGCTCATGAGCCATGAACATGGCAGAACTTCAATCAATTAACGTAACCAACACAAGGCATTAGTCTTGTTGAGGCTCTATGCTTCCAAGCAGAGTGAACCAAGAGAAACAAACAGCATCACGAAAATGGCACTCAAGAAATCGGTGTAAAAAATTACGTCGCTTGCCACACCTGTTTAATATTTTCAATCTTGAACAACCAATTCCGAAATTGAGAAATAAAACTCAGTTTCTTTCTACAGACTTTTCGGTCGAAAACAAACGTTTTGGCTGTGAATTGTTTTGTATTGTTGTAACCCGCTTCACGCTCTGCTCTGCAACTGGGAACGTGGCCAGCTGTCAGTGACATGGCGGCTGCGACAAATGCGTCCAATAACAGTCGAGCACACTCGACACACAAGTTGCGAACAAATTGAAGTAATTGAAGTTTGTTGTTGCCATTTACTGTGCGCCGTTCGATTGTTTAGCTGCTTCAGCGATTACTGAGTGCTGAATGCAATTTTCCAATTTTTACGCCAAACAAAATGATCACAACAACCGCGCAAGAAGTAACAAATCGCTGGCCATTTGCGCTGTTCGCGGCCCTCATTGCTCCACGTTTTCTTCATTTGTTGCTGCTGCCTTCTTGGTGTATATGTGTGTGTGTTTGAATGTGAAAGTGAGTGTGTGTGTGTGTTTGTGTGCGATTTAAAATTAAGGTTGTAACTTTTCTGCCTTCGCTTCGTGTCAAATGCAGCGCGTGTGCACTGTGCAGCATGCAACATTTTTCCTTCGCAGCGATTTCAATTTGTATTTTCATTCTATTTTGTGACTTTTGTATAAATTTCTTTTTCCTCCAATGTTGCGGTTGTTGTTGTTGTTGTTGCTGTGGTTGACTATTTTTTGCGTTCAATGTTGCTGGCTAATGTTGATTGTGTGTTTTGTGCGTTGGCTTTGGTGGCTGGTCGGATCGACGTTTATATGACCGACAACGAAGCCGCTGACAGCGTCGATGCTGTCAGCACATGCGAACTTATTTTAGCTGCAATATGTTGTTGCTGTTGAGTTTGTGTTTTTGCTTCTGTTGCTGCTGTAATTTTGTTATTGCTCGAGTGCCGTTGTGGTGACGGTTGCAGCGCTGGAAATTTATGTTTGTCACATAATGACTGCAACAACAACAACATCAACAACATCGACATGGCTTTAAAATGTTGTGTTATTGTTGTTGTTGTTGTTGCTGCTGCTGTTGTTGTTGATATTTTATTACTGCGGTTGCTGTTGTTGTTATTGTTGCTGTTATTTCTGCAATGTCTGCCATCACGACAGGGATTTTCGTTTCGGTTTTTATGCGCCACGCCACACACAGTGTGTGGCACATGGCATATGCATGCGTGTGGCATGTGGCATGCAACAAAGCGTAAGCGACAACAACATGCGTGCTGTCAGCTTTGTGCCGCTTTTCGCTGCCGTTTCGTAGGCGTTCTTCGGCTGATGTGGCATTGCCAGTGTTGCAAAAAATTTGTTTACGGCCGCGTGTGTGTGCCACGTACATACGTTATCTGCTTGTAAATGTGATTTTTATTTGATTGCTGAAACGCTGCACAAATATTGAAATTGATTTTCAGTGTCGCAGCACCGCACGCTGCGTTCTCACCGCAAGCAAATGTTGATTTTTAATGGCGCGTACCTTGTTGCGTATACGTAATATTTAGGTATGGTCGTACTTAATGTCACGCATACGCCATGGTCGACGCTTGAGTGCAGCCTGCTATGGATTTGTGAGATGCAAAAGCGGAAATGTCACAATCAGAATCAGTTGATCAAACTAGGTTTGATCGTTCTTCATTTGTCAATGTGGTATTATGCTCAATGTTTTTCGAAAGTGTTTAAATATTGGAATGAAATTTTGTACGTATTGCACTGTGAACTTTAATAAGAACTATTTTTCAGATATATTTCAAAAATATATGCAGTGCTAAGTATAGACAGGCGTAGAGTTAGCCCTCTAACCACTTCTAGACTAATGGGCTCTGTACAATTCAAACTAGACACATCGGGCGTCAGATCTGAGTAAGCATAAAGTTACGTAGAACGATTCTGGTCGTGGGCGAGTTTAGGAAGGTTTGCTATTGGAAAACAGCCGACAAAGTGTTGTTATTGTTATTGGTTTTGCTTTTGGCCAAACTGAAAGCAGCGCATCACACATTATTTTGGCGCCACATTCACGTAAGTCGTACCGTCCACATCTGATTCGACACTTGGCCCACCCACCTGCTCGATTGCCCGCCCCGCCCAACTCTAATCTCGCTGGCCGGTTTGGCTCAAAAAAACTTTGCACAAAACACTGCGATTGCATTGCAGCAGAATGTGCGCCGCAGCTACAATAACAATAACGGCAACAATAATAATAACAACAACAACAACGGTAGTAGCAGCAGCAGCAATAACACCAACATGCGCCAATAAACAGCAAACACTGCGTGCAAAGTTTTTCGTTTTTGAAATGTTTTTGTTTACAAGTGGAAAAATTTATGACTTTGCTGCAGATTTCGGTTACCTGCAGCACTCCGACGCCCGCAAGCGTCCACTTCACATCGTCACTGCACAGTTGGCGCATAAACAGTTCTCTCAATTTTATTGCTGCCAAAGCGAAAGCTCCGAGCGAATAAAATTCGGAAAAGAAAAACTAAAATAGAAATATTAAAGTAACGTGGGAATTTTGCAACATTTTCCTTGCTTTATGTTTATTATTTTGCCATAAAATCCAGCAGCAAGACGCCATCATTCCCAGCGCACAATTCTCAAAGCAGAGTGCGGGCGAATGGGCAAATGGGCGCACGGAGCGCGCAGTAAATGGCAAAATGAAATTTCCTCGCAACGTACAGAAATTAAGGTCAGTAATGCTCAAGCTGCTGCCGGACGCTTTGATGCGGCGGCCAAAGCCTGCGTGGATAAGGCAGCGCGCGCCAAATGCCGAACGTCGAGTGTGAGCAGCCATAAGCTTTTGAGCAATTTGAAATTTTAACATTACGAAATTGAAATACAATTTACTTTTCCTTATCTGGGCTCGTTTGAAGGGCTGCGCTTCGTTAAGTTTGAGTACATTTTGATTAGCCAGCGGTTGTAGTTAACTCGGCCCAGATCGCTTTGTTCGGGCACATTTTGCTTGCTGCAGTTAAAGTTCTTTAAGTTTCTTTATTGTTTGGTGTAGCTGATAAAGAGCGAAACTGAGCCCACTCACACCTCACCCGGCAACGCAATGTGCATTACAGACCCAAGCGTTCAGCCATTTAACCCAATTGTCGGCTGATTCGATGTTAGGTTAGGCCGGCCTCGATAATGGCAAAATCTTCAAATACAAAAGAGAACACTGCCAACTGAAGTTCAAGCTTGACGTTAAATTGTACTTTTCCCGTTCCCACATCCTTTCGAGGTGAAAATTATGAGTTGTTACTGAAAAAGAGTGTTGCACACACATTTCAAAAGGGCAGATTTGTGGTATCACAATTGGTCACACAGGCTCAAGTTTGTCTTATACGAAGGCAGCTGTCCAAACATATATTTTCAATAGTTATGTCTGAACTTCGACAGCTTCGACAGTGCTCTGACGTTTCAAGTGAAAACACACTGTTATTCTAAGACGTTTGTAGTCTGTTAGAGTCACCATTTTGTAATGTTCTGTACGCCAAACTTCAAGTCCTGTAAATAAAACTGCAGACCCATTTGAACGATGTCATTTTTAACACATAATGCAATTAAATGTGGTTTAATCCACAATAAGTCGAATTCATCTCTTTTTGTTTACAGAATAATTGGATATTTTTTAGACAACAAATGACTATTGAAACAAACAAAAACAAATTAATTGCCATTTACAATTGACAGAACCAAAACCAAACCAAAAAAGGCGAACGACGTTGGTTAACATTTGTTGATTTTGAAATTTGAAAAATTTGAAAAAGTTTGAAAAATTTTGGAAATATTACTAAATGTTCCATAAATGTTTTCAACAAGGTTTTTTATACATAAACAGAAAAAACATTTATTTTGCGAAACAAAAACATGTTCGATAACATTTTCGATAACAAATTAAACTAAATTGACCTAAAACCTAAAAATTTAACTAAATTGAACAGCAAAACCGATAACTCAATTTGAAACTAAATTGAAAATTTATTTGACTGTCTGAACAAGACATAAATTGCATCGAAATAGTGTTCAATTTACCATGCAACCTTGTGTCGTACTGTTATCGATAAACAAATTCATTCATAATTGACAAAACCAAACCGAAAAAAATAAACTTATAAAGGCGAACGACGTTTGTTAACATTTGTTGATTTTGAAATTTGAAAAATTTTGTAAATATTACTAAATTTTCCATAAAAGTTTTCAACAAGGTTTCTTATACATAAATAGAAAAAAACATTCATTTTGTCGAAACAGAAACATGTTCGATTACATTTTCGATAACAAAGTAAACTAAATTGAGTGCATATGAACAGCAAAACCGATAACTCAATTTGAAACTAAATTAAGTCAATTTATTTGTCTGTTTTTATTATTAGTTATTATTATTTTATTACTTATTTGCTTTCTGAACAGGACATAAATTGCGTTGAAATAAAATTCAATTTACCATGCAACCTTGTGTCGTGCTGTTATCGATAAACAAATTCATTCACAATTGACAAAACCAAAACCAAATTGAATAGCTGACAAAGGTGAAAGACGTTTGTTTTTATTTGTTGATTTTGAAATTTCGTTTGAAAAATTCTGTAAATATTACTAAATGTTCCATAAATGTTTTCAACAACGTTTTCTATGCACAAACAGAAAAAACATTTCTTGTGTCGAAAAAAAAACATATTCAATAACATTTTCGATAAGTAATCTAAATTAAGTGTGTGAACGCAAAACCGATAACTCTAATTGAAACTATATTAACCCTTTCCGACATGAAAATAAACCCGTCCTGTATGAATTGTATGGGCTGTAGTCCAATATATTGGACATTGTGACTGAAAGGGATAAGTCAATTTATTTGGCTGTCTAAACAGAACATAAATTGCGTTGACATGGAGTTCAATCCGCCATAATTCGTCACAATTCGTTCGATAAACAAATTCAGTCACGAAGAAAAACGAAAATAAGAAACTGACAACGGCGAAAAGCGTTTGTAGTAAATATTACTAAAAGTTCCATAAATGTTTTCAACAACGTTTTCTATGCACAAACAGAAAAAAACATTTCTTTTGTCGAAAAAAAAAACATGTTCGATAACATTTTCAATACTAAAGTAAACTAAATAACTCAATTTAAAACTAAATTGATTCAATTTATTTGGCTGCCTGAACAGAATGTAAAGTCATATTTCAAAAATTTACTGCTAAATTTTGTGCGTAAATCTTACTTCAAAATATTGAATATTGGAAATATTTTCTCTAAAATCTCGCTACAATTAAACCTACAGATAACTGTAAAACAATCACTTTGAAAACAAACCTAATGAATGACCCTTTATAATTATTTGAAAAATATGTGGTAGATGATCGCCTGATGATTTTCAAAGAAAATATTCTTGTAGCTGCTGTAAGCGCCAATACCCGCAGTTATTTTTTATATTTAAATGTTAAAATATAATAAAATTTCTTATACCAATTAATTAAGTTAGGTTAAAACAGCTCACATAAACGAGGTTTGACCTCATAGAGAAAAGAAGGAGTAGGAGAGGTTAGGTTAGGGCAGCAGCTAAGACAGCTCACATGAGCGAGGTTTGACCTCATAGAGGAAAGTAAAAATTAAAAAAAATGGTTAGATTAGGTTGGCAGCTAAAAGTGCTCACATAGGCCAGGCTTGACCTGACAAAGGAAAGTAAGACTCCACAGATATATGGAGGAAGAAACTGAGTAGTAATGGTTGACAGTTTGAGCAGGTAAACGTAGAAAGAGACCCAAGTTAATAAAGTCTCCTCCTCCTCCAACGGTCTCATCATTCGACAAACCACAGTTGCGGCATTGTTTATTGAAAGAGAAACCCAGCCGCTGGGCGTGTCTTCCCTCTGTCCATTGACTACTTTTGACTGTTGCAGTTGAGGCGCTTGTATTACGTTCCAGATCCAGAAGCTGTTCGGTTGTTTCTTCATGAAAATTCTACATGAGCATTTAAGGCAACTAATTAATTATTCTGCAACTTATTTCATTTAAATTTTCAATGCCATCTGCTACTGTGTCGCGATTTGAGCTCGCAACTGTTTGGGCAAAAGTTCAATGCACTGCTCGGCCACAACAAGAATCGTGAATTGAATTGTCTACAACATTGAATTATAATGTTGTACTCTTATTTCACCTCAACATGAAGAAAATAACTTCACCTTACAAACAACAACAGCAAACTTCAGTGCTGTGGTGTAGCTGATAGTGTGTGTGTGTGTGTGTGTGACTCAATTTCTTACAATATCTTGAAATTGAAATAATTTCGCCAACAAGTCGAAACCTCAGAAAACTTTACAAGTGGCTAACATCTTCAGCCAACCAGCCATAAAGTGAACGCCAATACCGGAAAGTGCCGACAAAGCAACGAAACGAAACGGAACCAAATGAAACGAATTGAATGACAGAAATAAACTACACGCCCAAACAAATAATAATACAATGATTTAAAGTTTGAACAACCGCTGCAAAAGAAACTGAAATAAACCAGTGGACTTGGGCAACTTTTACTGGCCAGTGGCAAAGAAAAACACTGAACTAAACACACACACACAGCCTGGCAACGCAAACTATGCGTGTGTGTATCTAAAAAAAAACACCCTGCAGTCAGCAAGAATGCAGCTATTCGATTTTTTGCTGCCGTGAATTGAACTTTTGTGCATTCCAGACAAATATCAAACAACGCAGACAATGCACATACAACACGCCCGCAGACTCTAAGCGACTAAAGGACAACAAGCAGCGGCCAACGGTTAATTCTGCTTCTCGACACTGCAATGCGCACAAACAAAAGCGAAGAAATGTTGTGCAGTAGCGCGCATATATTTTTTTATTATTCTTATTTTTTTTATTTCTTTATTTTTTTTTATTTATTTATTTTTTATTTATTTTTTTTTATATTTTATAAGTTTGATTTGTTAGCGTTTGTGCTAAGCATTTTCCATATTGTTTTGCAATGTTTTCTGCCGTTTCAATTTGCTTTGTCTGCGTGCGTGCGCCGCAAGCCAAATGCCGCTGACATAACAACAAAAGCAACACATGTAAAATGTTCGAATGGAGCCCGCAGCGCCATTGTAGTTTAAATGCACACAAAACACACACACACACACATATACACACATACAAAGTGGCGCATATGCAGCGATGCGCCTTCAACTCGCGTAAGCGGTTCTTGATGCACTTAAAAATAGGTTGTAGCATAGTCAACGCTATTCGAGTTGTGTGCATGTGTGCGTGTGACAAGTTTTTGTACTGTTCCACAAGTGCAGCAACACACGAAATTGCCCGTGTCCAGGCTCCTGTCTATGTGTGAGGGTGTGTGTGTGTCTTCGCGTGCGTGCTTATCATTCTGCAATTTACAAAGTAATCCAAAATGACGCGGTCATTTTATCTACGCTCACATGCACCATGCCCCGCCCCCTCTACCATCACGCTGGCAACTACCGCTCGCACGCTGCCACTAATGCCGCAAGCTGGCACTGGCAGCGTGGCAGGCGCACTTCCATTGCATGTTATCCGCCAACAATGTTGTCGTAGTCGCTTCAGTTGTTATAGTACTTGTAATTGTTGTTGTTGTTGCGGCAGTTGTTGCAATTTTAGTAGCAACGCTTGTTTTTGTTGCAGTTGTAGCTATTGTCGTCGCTGTGGCTGTCGCGCGTAAAAGTTTTTCAAGTACTTACGACCCACTTCAAAGGCAACAATGTTCGCGCGCATTTGCTAGTGGCACATACTCCCCCTCACCCATACTACCACCACCACTTCTTGGCCAGCGACCGGCTACGACACTCTACGACACTTCATTTATTTTACTATAATGTTTTTTTTTTTTAATTAAATTTGCAAGTAAGTGGCTGCGTCTCGCTTGTGGTCGTCAACATTAAAAATGAAAACTGTCAACTAATCAAAATTCAATATATATGTCAATGAATACTTCATTTGAGTCACTAATTTGTGCCTCCTTTGAGGTCTTTGAGGTCCTCTTGGCGCGCTTAAAAGACTCTGAAAGGGAACTTTGTGGCAGACATAGATATTTGTTTGTATTGTGGCAGTGCACTAAGCGCTGTAAGTCGGTTAGGATAGTTTGGGAAACCACTTTGAAGCAGTGCCTAATAGGACAGGACAATTTTACGAGTTCATATAGCGAAGTGACAAAAATAAAAGGATTAGTCGTACATACATAATATAAATTTCGTATACTCCTACAGTTATGGTATGAGTAAAGAACTTAGTGCTACGTTCATAATATTTATATTTTAATATAAATTTTTTTTATTTAGTAAATGTGTACATAAATAAAATGCTTTCATTTCAAAAGCAATCAAAATTCAAAACTCGACAAATTGCTCCACAGCTGCTCAGAAATGGCTCTTAGAGAGTTAAAATCTATGACTGACCCCCACTAATTTTTCCTTCTAAATATTTCCTCTGAACACTCTTACCCCCTATCTGCAACCCTTAATGAGGCTTCCATACAAAATCATGGTTTTTTATAAAATGAGCTCCCACTGCTCTCAAGTGTCCTCCAGACATATCAAATGTAAGACTGACCCACATTTATTTTGCCTTTCAAATGTTTTTCCTTACATATCCACCCAGTATCTAGAACTTTTAAGGGTGCTGCCATACAAAACCAGTAATTTTTAATGAAATTGGCTACCCACTTCTAAATGAAGTAAAGCGAGGAAACATCGTATCTCGGAAACTACTGAACCGATTTGAATGATTTCTTCAGCACTTGGCAACATTCTTGATTGCAAAAAATACAAAATTCATTGATGCTCAAAAGTTCACCATCACCTGGCGCCTTCCATACAAACGAAATTGTGAGATGTCATCTTTTGAGTTTGTACGAAACAAAAATCAAAATGTATAATCCCCATTTTGCATATACTAATTGTAATTTGCATATAATGTATATTGATTTTTCGAAGATATCTCCAACAGTTGTTTTTTTTTAATATTTGCTATTATTATTATTTTATTATTGTTATTTATTGCTATTGGAATTCCATCAATCGTTGAAAATATGGCAAACTTGCATACGAGTCGGCACTGAAAAATGCCCATAACTTTTATTCGCGCAAATATGCGCAGCTGAAAATGTTACATTATAATGTAAATTCAATTTTTTTTAATTTCAAAAGTAATCAAATAAGTTTTATTTTGATGTTAACCTTTAAAGTTGTAACTCAGTTTTTATTTACTCTTTTTCTTTGTTCAGTTTTTTCAAAATGGTACTGCTAAGAGGTAAAAAAAATCAGCAAAATTTTGGTCTAAATTATATTAAACATCTACTACAGCAGTAAGTTTTAAGGACTCGCTCATAATTTTTTTTTTGTGAAATATTGAACCCAAAGTGAATGCAAATATTTGCTATTTGTACACAATTTTTTTCAACGTTGTATGAGCAAACTTAAAGAGCTTATAACTTCAATGCTGTCTAATAGTTTTTCTTAGAACTATCTTAATTGAAGTACTTCCAACAAGAACTCATACTCAGTTTTGTGTGGTTTTAATATTTGATTTTGGCATTTTTGTTACTTCTCGCAACACTGTGGGGAGCTTTTGGTCCCACTTAGAACCAAATGAAATACACTGACCGTTTCCCATGTCATTGTTACGCCATGAACACTGCTGCAAAGAGGTCGACTGCACTTCAGTTGAATTTCGTTTCCGTCATTTTGTGGCTGAGCGTCAGAGCGTTTGAGATGATAAGAACTCTCCATGCCAGTTAATCAAACAAAATGTGTTGTTATTGGTAGCAGGTAAAGTGGAAAATTACTTTGAATTTAAAATGTTCCCTACGGGAAATCTTTTTAAAGATTGCTGCTAACAATGTTTCAGCGCAGAAAAAACTTGCAAAAACTAGGCTTGTACGCTTCAAAGATCTTCAAGCTAGTCAGTAGAATAAAATTCGTTATAAATAGCTGCGGGTATTGTCGAAATTGTTATTGTTTATTCCATACGAATGATTGATCATAAAGGTCAGAAAATTAAGTTAAGGAGGAAGAAAAACTTGCAGAAACTAAGCTTGAACGCTTCCAAGATATTCAAGCTAGTCAGTCGAATAGAATTCGTTATTATTGTTAGCAGATATTTATAATAGAAAATGACGCCAAGTTCGAGTTTATATTGAAGTGAAACATTTCCATAATAAAGCAATACGGTATAGAAACAAAATTCCTCTTTCTCTCGTTGGAACACAAAGTGTGAAGCAATATTGTGTCAACGTAAGCTTTGGTATGAAAGTGGATTGTTCGAGCAATGATGGAAATGACGACAACGTATTTTTCCATACCCTCTGACAACATATCAACATAAAATGTATAAAAGAGATATTTAAGGGAATCACACACGTCACGTTTCAACGATGCTCTATTAACTTCTTAATAGACGTCATACTAATCCCACCATTTAAAGTCCTGTTTTCACAGCAAACAACACTCTACTCACCTGAACAGCATCAAATTATTTGCCCAGCACCATCTCGTCTAACCACAGTAATAGCCAAATGTATAAACAAATGTGTTTCACTTTTGCATTTTGCACCATGTAATTTAAAATGCACAGCACTTACGTTGGTTGCATGCACATAAAATATTTGCAAGTCACACCAAATGCACAGCACAACTTCAACGCCAAGAGCTGTACAACAAAAATCCATATCCATTGGCAATAAAATGCAAATATGGCATTGTGTCATTTGCAATTCTTGCTTCCCTGCTCGCTTCTACTCGCTTCACTCTTGCATTACATGCGATTCGCTCTCCACTACCCACAATCGTTTTTTATTGCATTTGCACTCATGAGTTCATTTCCGTCCCGGCAGGCTAACTCTCGTCCATCGACCAACGCCCAGCGCTCAGTCCAAACGAGCACCACATGTCGTATGAGCGACATTTCGTTTTTCGCATACAGCAGCAACACATAAGCAATGAGCAGCGACCGAAAGTGTTCCATTTTTATGCCAAATGAAATATGGACGAAAATCAATCAAAAGGATTTTCGCAAAACTCCCTTCAAGGATATGCCATTTAATTAAAATGAGGGAGAACGAAAACCCCAAACAGCTACAACTGAAAATGGGTCAAAGGAAGCGTCGGCGGACGCATGCAACCAAAAGCGCCCATAGATGGACAGCGACTCGCTGCATTGCGTCTCACATGCCACAGCGGTGACAGCGACGGCGACGGCGACGGCGCCGCTGCCCGAAAAGTGATTGCATGTGGACGTCCATTATGGTCGCTGGCCACGTGTGGCGTTGGCGGAAATTGAATCTCGGCTTTTAATTTCCGTACAATTTTTCAATTAATTGCCATAAGCTGACAAAAGGCAACGAACAAAGCGACTCAAGCAAAGACAAAGAGGCATTGAGCGAGAAAAAGTGCTGTGCCAACGCGAAATCCTTTCGCTTCACATCACAAATTACAATATTCAGCGCATGTTAATGTGGAGATTAATTACAACAACGCAGCGGCTGCGACAGGGACAGCAATCAGCACACAAGTCAGAGCGAAAATCGACTGCAGCTGCAAAGATGGCAACAAGGGGGCAACATTGTCGGACCGGGCTCATTGTTGCCATGTCATCACTTAATTGAGTGCTAAATGGCACGTAAACAGATACGTTTAGCTGCTGTGGCCGACCAGTTGGCAGTTGGCGGTCACATTAGCCCACCACGCTGCCCAAGCGGTCAGCATAGCGTTCGCAGCCGCACTTAATTTGAATCAATATTTCAGCACATCTTTTTGCGTCCATCCAGCTGTCAGTTTGTCCATTTGTTTTTCTTACTACATAAATACGTTTTATTCGCTGAGCTGTCATGCATACAGATGAGTGTGTGTGTGTGTGTGTGTGTGTGTGAATCGTGCGAACACATGTGTGGTTGTGCGTGTGAACGTGCGTGTGAACGTGCGTGTGTTCGAGTATTTACGTATGCACTGATTTCCAACTGGGACGCTAGGAATTTGCCAAGAGAAAATCCTACAAATTCAATCAATTAAAAACATTGTGTTTTTAAGAGGCAAATATGATTTTCTGCTCGATTTGCCTCAGAGGAAAATGTAAACAATTTCAACAATTCATTTAAGCTGTGTTATGGAGTTATTTATTTATAATATTTCTGCGTTTGAAAATTTTAATTTTCGTAGTAAAAATGTTTAATAAAGTTCTGCAATTCGATATCAATATTGCAGCAAAACAGTACAGGAACAGAGTCATGCAAAAGTTGATAATAAAGTTAAACTGGAAAACTCAAAATAGTTTTATACAACAAATTAAATTAGATTATAATGCTTCTATAAATACGATTTCAGCATCCTTAGTGAAGTATTAAATATTTTATATCTTAAACTAATAAAGTTAGAAGGACGAAACTCATGGATATGGTAGTGTACATATTTGTCCTTAAGATATATTTTTTTCAAAAAAAAAGATTGAAAATTTCTAAGGATATTCAAGGATAAAGTTTTAAAAAAACATTTTCAATACCGCTTCGTCCTTTTGCACCAAAACAATAAATTTTCAAAGATTCTAAGGATTTTTCTCTTTCATTTGATACCAAGATGGTTATTCTGCAATGCGCTCAATTTTTTAAATAATTCTTTGAAATAAACATGTCCTTGAAATTTCAAAGTCCTCTGAAAAAAAAAAGAGAGAAAAACTACTGCAGTTTTACTACATTTGGCCCCTAGTTTCGCGAGTATATAGATTGTTTCGTGTGTAAAATTTGTTGTCGCACGTTGTTATACAAGAATAGAGTAATATACAACTTGAAGTGAACCCTAGCAGTTCCAATTCCTCGAGCACTTAGGCTAGGTAGTCCAATGTACTTAAAAAACAGCGGCTTACCTGTAAAAGATGGGCATTACTGAGTCGAATGAATGCAGTAAGTGCAAATAAACTCTGGAGCACATTCGTTACTCCTGTCCGGCTATCTTAAAACCACGCCTTACCCAATTAGGTGCACCGTTATTCTCTGGGTTAGAGGAGGTCCCCAAGAATAACATTAAGTCGCTGCTGAACTTCACATACATTCTCGCTGATCACTTTTACGTCGATCCCCAATACTGAGGAACCTTAACTGGTATCGCTAGGGATCCAACAGGATCTATGCATGGAAGACTTGGCCTAACTTGATTATAAAAGTTAAGAATGAGGATTAAAAGTAATTAAAGCAAGACATAAACGTGTTCAAAACAAAGTAATTTTTTTCTTGAAAAGCATTTATTTATTTCAGGGACCGGAAATAACAGTTATTTATGAAAACTATAAAAAATTACTATGAAGGAAAGGTCATACAAATAAATGAATTATCAGAATCAAACTTGGCAATAAACTTTTTTTTGTAATTTTTATGGAAAAATTCAAATTTAAGAATTATTTTCTATTTATGTACAGTCGTGTCTGGATATAGTGAACTAATTATTGCAAGGCCTGTTCACAGTATTGAGGTTGTTCACTATATCAAGGTTAACATTTTTGTTCAAAAACTCGTTTTATTTGCTCAAAATACACTTTTTGCTTTTTTCTTGAAATTGCTTTCAAAATTTGTTTCATGATTTAGAGGCTCCATGTCAAAATTTGGGTGTTCACTATACCCAGACACGACTGTATATCTTAAAAATTCTTTAATAACAATTATTTTTGATTTTTTCATATTAGTCCACAAATAACAGTTTTTTCGATTTTTATTTTAGTTGCCCTGTGATAACAATTATTGGTGGCATTTATTTAAAGAGCATCAATAAAAATCAGTAAGTGACTTTTTTTAAGTCATCAATAAAAATCATTTACGGGCTTTTATAAATAAAAGTCAACAATAAAAATCAGTCAATTCTTAAGCCATCAATAAAAATCATTTAGAGACTTTTATTAATAAAAGTCAGCAATAAAAATCAGTAAGTGACTTTTATTTTTTAAGTCATCAATAAAATTATTTACGGGCTTTTATTAATAAAAGTCAACAATAAAAATCAGTCAATAATTTTTATTTTTGAAGTCATCAATAAAAATCATTGAGTGTCTTTTATTTATAAAAGTCATCAATCATGAATCATCATCATCAAAACTTGTAAATATTTTCCTCCTTCAAAGTAACTCACCTTCAAATATGAACACTTTTTCCAATCCTTGAAGCGCATTTCGTATGAGCTTCTTCCAGCGATGCGGTCTTAATATCTTCAATCGTAGCCAATCTCGGTGCTTTGATGGGTCTATTTAGGTTTGGGAATAGAAAAATGTCGCATGTACCAACACCTGCCAATATGATTGCTAAGATATGACACAACTCCGTAGTTTTTGACCAAATAATGGCAAACAAGTAACCAAGTAACTAAACGCCAAGCACATCAAAACACAACTAACATTTATGTCTATCAAAAACAAAATAAATATGCAAAAATACGCCATAGAACAAAAAACCAAGTCAAAATTCACACATCGAAGTTTTTGACATTTAAAAATTCACCTCTGAAGGGTTAAAACTTTCGCTATTTTATTGCCATATGGCAACATGCTACTTTGTGAACGTCTGCATCCTCTATGGTTGCAAGAATACACTTTTTTTGTTGGTCTTAAGAATAGTTTGAAGTTTTAGGAAAAATACGAAATTAATAAACTGAATATTTAAGTTTAAAGAAGAGAAGTATACACGTTTTTTAATGGTATATCTTGACATAGTAAAGGAAGAAGAAGCAGAAAAATTAGAGACGTTCAATTTGACGTTTTCTTTCAATTTAGATACTTTTTGTTTTTAATTTTGGCTGAAGTAAATGAAAGAAATTCAAAGTTTCGTTATGCGTGAAAAGTTTTATGTTTAAGTAATTATTACAGCCACAACGATGTGGTTGCTCTCACAGAAAAATACTCTAAAATACAGGGTCCGAGTATAAAAATTAAAAAATTTCTTATGGAATGTTGCTAATATAACCACATAGAAGCCTAAGACGAAAAATTTAAAATTTTAACTTTCCCCAGTAAAACCCTGTAGCGAAAAGGTAAATTAGCCTCGTACAAAACTAAATTTGTATAAAAAAATTTTAATTCTTGCCAAAACTCACCTTGTCCATCATTGTGTCATGGCGCCTTTTCTCGCAGTGTACTATGCGCTAAAAAATTACAAGCAACTTGCCTCTCTACCTTTTGACACTTTCAAGTTTTAGTTCAAAAACTAAAACCACCCAAACACATACAAACGACAAACTTTCGGCATCTCTTGTGTGTATGTGTGTGTATGTGTGAATTTCCTACGGGTCGCTTGTTTGCGCTCAGACTTCACCTCGCCCATGCACGGCTCGCCTTCAGTGTTATTGCAAAATCTCAACGCTCAGCTGTGCTCACCCAGGCCGCCGCAACGAGCGACACACTGGCTGCCGCACGAATTTGTGCACATTTATCAGTTGCGCCATTCGCACATAGATAAACTTCAATTCGGCCACGTTACTTTTGCTGTTAGTCCAGCAAACAGCAAACAAGCAAGCGGCAAGGCAAACTAGTGGAGAGTCGTTTGTGTGTTTGTGCATGAGTCATTTTTCAAATATTTTTCTTCGTGTGTTAGCGCAGCGGTGCGTGTGTGTGGCAGAGAATTACTGCCAATGCGTCACTTAATTCATACGTGATTTATTTCAAAGTCGCCACAGTGCATTGCTTTAGAACACACACACACACACACACGCACAGCACAGCACAGATTGGGAGCATCGAATGAAATGATTGCCACCTCTTCGAATGCTTCAATGCGCAGCCATTGTTATCGCTGCTGTTGCTTCTTCTAGTTGTACGACAACAGACAATAATTCGCCATATAAATCTGCCCCATGTTCATACGAACATGGGTGCTGTGCGTGAATGCGTGCAAGTGTGTGTGTGTGTGTGTGTGTGAGTGTGAGTGTGCCCTGTGTGTGTGCTTATCTCCTTAATGAGATTTCAGCTTGAAAGCATTTTTAAGATTTTCCCCATGTTGAACAACTGCGTTGGCCCACTTTTGCACTGCTTGTTTATTGCTTCGCTCATTTGTTGCTGCTGCCGATTGGACAACATTTTCTTGCCCCTCGGCACTCGCTGACCGCAGTTTCGCCCCCCAAGCTGTGCTCTTTGGGTCGAAATGAAACGTTCAATTGTGTATTTTCGCTCTATTACATTCGGAAGGTTTTAGTTTTTCTTCTCGAATTGCTGCATTGTTGTTATGGTTGCGCGAATGCGGTTCAATTCATTTATTGTTATTAATTGTTGCAAATGGCAAAATGTTGCAAAATGTTTTCGTCAGCGCAATGGCCAAATTTACTGCAGATTTGTTGAGCAAATTCACTCAAGCGGCACAATGCAGCGGAGCTTGAAAAGTTGCGCAGAGAAATGATTGAATAGATTGAATACTTCAATGTTGCTTTGCTGATGTGGTCGATTTGAAGCAGCGCAATGTTGCCCAGGAATTTAGAGCAGAACAGAAGAAGAAGAAGAAGAAGAAAAAGAAGGGTATCGTATTTTTGGCATATTAAATTCATGAACTGATGAAATGCAAAGTATACAACGACCTTGAGAGCTGTTCGTGTGCCACCTTAACCTCAAATAAATCCACTGCAACATAAAAATTTGAACCTTGACAAAAAATTTACACAAAAAGTTACAAAAAAATTTCATTAAATTACAAACAAATTAAATACTTCCACTTGTAGCGTTATTTGGTTATACTTAAATTTTTACATTGAATTTTTATAATTAAGCGGTAATAGAGCCGCAACGACGTCGTCTGACTTATGGGCTGTGCAACTTTTTTAATAACAGGCCGCCACAAATATTTCAACTATGCACAAACTATTTCAATATTGCAAGTGCGAGCCACCACTGCCATCGTCGCCCTCCGCTGCATTAGTCGAATATGTTTTGTAGCATGTAAGCTGGCGCAAACCTAACCTCACACCAGCACACACTGAAATACGAAGCTCGCATTGCTACAGAAACACTCTCACATACGCAACACATAAAAAGCAAAGCACTCCACACATTCTGGCCAACTGCAAAATTTAATAAACTTTGCTAACTGAAAATATTTACGACAAGTGCCACGTACGAACGTCAACAGCGGCCGTCATGGCGCACAGCACAGCACACGTGCAACACGAGCCGTTTGCAACTATTTGTAAATGTAAACCCACATTGATGACCAAATCACATGCAAACTGCACAACCTGCACATTTCTTTGCTGCCTCGCTCCAGGCGCACCGGGCAAATAAATATCAAAACTGCAAGAAATATCAACTTCCGGTAATTGTTCGCACTTCGCTCCGGCGCGCAAATATTCCACATGCTGCATATTTTCAGTTGGCACGACAGCCGTTTTTGCCGTGTTACTTTGTTTCCTATTGTTTGGATTTTTGCTGAAATTTAATTAATGTTGCTCATACGCCCAGGTGTTGGCCACATGCTGGTGCCCCCCGACAATGGCAATGGTGTGCGGAACCGAGGGCACACGAAGGAGCGGGTCGGAATTTTGTAAGCTTATCGTGCTTACAACGGATGTTGCTTGTGTCAGACATATTTTACAAGTTTATGTTTTGCTAAAAAGATGTGCACCACACATGCAACTGCGGAGGTCAACTAGCGAGCGGATTAAACATAACACAGAGGCAGATATATGTAGAACGAGTTTTGAAAGTAAATATAGGAGAGAAACGAAATCAATAAGTGCACCTTTAAAAAGCAGACATGCTATCAGAAAAGGAAACCGATTATCGGGCGAGAATTTTGTTGGCAAGAAATGCACCAAATTGAGTGAGAAATAGAGGCAAAAATATGTAAAACGAGTTTTGAAAATAAATCACTATAGAAGAGAAAAAAATCAACAAGTGCACCTTTAAAAAGCAGACATGCTATCAGAAAAGGAAACCGATTATGAGGCGAGAATGTTGTTGGCAAAAAATGCACAAAATTGAGTGAGAAATTATTTGCAATACGAAATAAGAGGCTAAGAAAGGGAGGAGAAATAGAGGTTGCAGATCTTTTTCAACACTAGACAGACCGCAAGTTTTCCATAGCTACAAGGACTATATATTTTATTCGCTGATTTTTATATTTTAATTTTTTAAATAATGTTGTTTAATCATGTAAAAACATTTGTGAAACAATTTGAAAAAAAGTAAAGAAAAAAATGGAACTACTACTACTATTCGCTGATATCTCGAAAAGTACACATCGGATTTGGTTAATTGTAATTGTTGTAGAACTAATTGTAGAACCCGATAAAAAAATAAAAGTCATCAAAGCAAAAGTTGATAAAAATACTAAAGAAATTACAGATAGTTACTTAAAAATTAAAAACCTTCAAAATGACCCCAACGGCCTTTCTAGTGTTAAACCTGCTTAAAATTTGATAAAAACAATATCACAAAAAAGGAGAGCTGTTAGTAAATTTTAAAACATTTTCGCCGTTTCATAGCAGTAGACGGCGATAATGTTAGTCAACTCTTGAATTCTTGAAAGAATATGAAATGATCTAAATTTTCTGTAATAAAGCCTCAACAATGCCAATGTCTGAGTTGGGTGATTATTTAGTCTGTCGCTAGCATTTCTAGGGACCTCATCGTTCTTTAGTAGAAACGACTTCTTCATGGTGAGTTTTCTTTACTAAATTGTTTTCTTGCTGATAGGTAAATAAAGGTAAATAACGCAAAGGGTTGGTGTCTTCGAAGAGCGCTGCGTCATTTTGTGTTAGTTTGTAGTTTGTAGTTTGGCGCTGCTGGCGTTGTTGTTGTTGCACTTCATTGACTATTGAAAATGATCCGCTTCGTGCGGCTCATCCATTAAATGAAGTGAAAAGTATGGAAACTTGTGCCAACTTAAAGAATTTGACTGGGAAATGTTAATGCGTTGCCAAACAATTAAACCGAAGAAGGGAATTGAAAAAATTAGAAAAGTGTAAAGCCAAGCCTAAAGTGGGAATCGAACCCAAGACCTCTGGTATGGTCGGTTAGTGCACTTCACACTGAGCTATCGAGGCAGTTTGAGTTCGTATGAAGGCAGCCTTAACCTAGTAAAATTTCCACAAGTCGCCTTAAGCTTTAAATGATTCGAGTTGTTGTGAGCGAATTGTGCATGTTTAGCGAAAATAATTTCTTCAACTAAATAACTCGCTCTAAAGCAGAATAAGTTTTTCAAAACCAGAGACTTAAAATAATTGTTATATATATTTTTGGAAATAAATAAATTGCCCTAAATTAGGAAATTTCTATTATTATTGCTTTATAATAATTATTCCCAATAAGAAATCTTTAACGTCGCCTGTAACTATTATCGTGTAATAAATATTTTTGAGTTGCATAATAACTTTTATAAGAAACAAGTATAGTTTTCGTTGTCGATAATTATTATTTTGGGAATTTTTTTTTACTTTTTTTTATTTACGTTACACTATTATTTTGAGAAATTTTTTTACGTTGTCTCATAATTTTTATTTATGATATTTTTAATTTACGTTGCCGATAACTATTGTTTCTAAAAAAACATTTTTACGTTGAATCACCATATTTTGGGTATGAATTCATTTTTAATTGTTTCAAATTCACAAACGCAAATTAACTGCAGAAAACCAATTTCCACCAACAACTAAACAATTAAAAATAAATTCATACTCAAAATGTGATAAGGCAACGTAAAAAACATTGTTCTTTCTTAAAAGTTATGAAGCACCGTAAAATAAGTGTTCTTTGAAATAATAGTCATCATAATAGTCAAAGTAAATTAAAAAAATCATAAATAAAAATTATGAAACAACGTAAAATAAAAATTCTCAAAATAATAGTTTATCGATAACATTAATTAACAAAAGTCATAAATAAAAGTTATGAAGCAACGTAAAAACAAAAACTTCAAAAATAACAAATATCGAGAACGAAAAAACTATTTCTTTCTCATAACAGTTATTATGCAAAAAAATTAAATTTAATTAAAAAAATTTTTAATTAAACTAAAGATTAACTGTCGCAAATAATAATTATAACCAACAACAAAAATTTATGTTATTATTTAAAAGTTACATTACAATTATTTTCTTAAAAATCTTATAACAGTTAAGTCCCTGTTCAAAACTTAAGACTTAAGTGACTCTACAAAAGTTATCAGTGATTAAATTGTTTTCTCTTTCAACCTTCTAGCAGCATTAGAAAGTCAGAATTGTATGGTATGGCATGTTTTTCATAATTAAAAAGTGTTACTAAGGCTTACTAAAATAAGTTCCCAGCGCCATTGAGCAAAGTTTCTTTAACCAGAACTGATTAGAAAAGTAACCTAAAAGAAAAACTTACTTTCTCTGCTTCCTTCCACACTCCAAGAAGCCTTTTTCTACGTGGGTATAATTAAAAATAAGATGTAAGTAAAAAACAAAGTCGTACTTTAATATTTGTCGCTAAAAATTTATCATGTTTTTGCATTAGATTTCCCTTGCAAAAAGTCATCAAACAGAAAATATAGTAACCAACCAAGTAACGGAAAAAACTATTCACCCATTTTGATTCAAAATCACCAACTGTGGCAAGCGTGGGCGTGGTGTCGGAACAAATCATCACTTTGTGCTTGAGTGATCTTTTGCAGCGAAAGGATGTTACTTAACCTAACCTAACCTGCAAAAGTTAGAATTTATTCATTTTGGTTATGTCTCTTTGTTCACAATAAGTGCAATTTTATGCAACGAAAAACAAGCAAAACATATAAATGTTATTGAAAAGTTATTCACAATGAAAATTAGTTGAATTAGTTGAATAATCCAAATTTTTCTTTGACAAACCAGCGCAAACCAGGCGAATGTAATTCATATGAATTCGTACTCGAAAACACTTTCAACAGAAAAAGAAAAACAAAAATTAAGTTTTCTGTTCTCTACAAGTGGCGTTAATCTCTTCGAAGTAAGTTAGAGGCACTAAACCCCCAGACAAAATGGACTCAATGGACACAATTCACAATTATAAAATTTGTTACTATACAAACTCGTCCCAACGACTCAACTGCAGCAAAAGTTGCTCGTTGTGAGAAGCAGCAGCCGGCGTTCGTACGAAATTGAATTCGTTGTCTATCTTTAATCCAAAATCGATGCACAAACTTTCTAATAATCTTAACAGCTTCTTAAATTTACTAATCTTAGATTACGCAATGTGGCAAGTGCAGCCGACAAGGAACCAGTTTGCGGTCTCTTCCTTTCACTGTTCGAACGCTTTGACAATAAGTGCACTCAATTGTGAGGGCGGCCCTATAGCAGAAGACGAGTAGGGGTAGAACTTGGATATGAGAGAAGCGGGTGGAAAATATGCTTACTAAACCAATATTCTTTTCATGCTCAGAGCGCGTTGAGTTTTTGTTTTCTGTTTCAGTGAATTTAGTTAAATTTTTTGGCCTTCCTTTTTTGTTATTGCTGACTCGCCACTAAAGCGAAGTGTGATGAGATAATCTTCTGACTAAGCATAGCTTTGCGTTTGTCATTGCAGCAAACACCACTAACACCTACACACCCACACACACACACACAATCAAAGAATCCATATGTGTTTGTGTGAACTGGGGCGATCGCAGCACGTACACACACATATATTAAAATTGTTTGTGGCAGCGCTCAGCGTTTAAGCGCATTTAGCGCGAAAGCCAACGTGCGCAGCATAAACAACAAACGAGTGTTTGCGGCGATGGCGGAAATATGCATTTGTTACAACTTTTAAGCGTTTCGAGCTAGATGCATGTACAAACAACCAAACACACACACACAGATACGCAGTCATAGTCACACACACACAAGCGAGATTATTCGCCGTATGGCAGCACAATTTCGCCGTTATTTCTCAATGTGTATGCGTGCGCCAACACGCGCTTTCAACTATATACAACAACATCAGCAGTAACTTTTACATTCTATAGCACCAATAACAACAACAATTATGCTTACGTACATTTCAAACGTTATTGTGTTGCCTACAAATTCAAGTGGAAAATTACAACAAGCGAACAGTTGATGCGAGCACTGTCCGCCCTGCGTCGCTGCGTCGACCCGTCGCAGCACACATGTCCGGGCCGTGAGTTATCGCCATCGCCAGCGCACGCTCGAGTGCACAAACATGGACACCAGCACACACACACACACACAGACAGACTCGCGCACACGCCCAACTGCACTTTCGAGTGCCAAAGTGCTTATCTAACATTTTGGGTCAAGAATAGCTTTTATTTACTTGGCAGCACTCGAGCGGTGCGTATCTGCATCTCGCAGCGGCGATTATAATTACTGACAGCCAATCGGCGCCCACTGCCAGCCGAGGTGCACGCAGCGCCGGGGGCGTAGACGCGAGCGTTGTTTGCACACTTCAAGTGGCAGTCATTAATATTTATCCACTCGATATGCAAATAGTTTGCGTGGTTGCTGCGCAATGTTTGTTCTCAATTTTAATTCAAACAACCGAACGCAAAGGTGCGGGGCTGAGGTGGTGATGCGGTGGGGTGAGACCAGCAACTTCTCTATTCGGTTACATTTTCATTAAGTGCGCGTTTAGTTGTTCGGAAGCAGTTGGATTTTCTGCAAACTGCAGTACATCTTTTTGTAATAAAACAACAGCATTGTCATCAAACAGTAACTTTTCCAAGTGATTATGCTAAACAAGTACTAGAGACATGAGAGTTGTTGGTGTGAAAACAAAGGCATATGATAAACGAAATCCTTCTAAACAGACCTGTTAAACAGGACTTTTGCAACTTTTAGGTTGCATGTAGAAAATAGAACAAAAGCTTAAATGAAAAGCAACATCAAAACTAAAAACTCCAATAAAAAGTAACAATGTTCAGCTTTCAAATGCCCAAAGTTCTACTAAATCGAATCACGCCAAATCTATTGTGTTTTTATTCCACATCTGGACAAAGTACAAATATTTGTTGAAAATAGCACAAAAAAATTAAATATAAATAAATAAATAAAATATAAACAATATAAATAAATAAAAAAAAATTTCTCACTTTTTATTCCAAACCTGAGCATAAGATTACAAATATTTGTTAAAAATAGCAAAAAAAGAAAAAATATATATATATATACATATATTATAATAGTAAATAAATTTAATACAAATATGAATAAATAAATAAATATTTTATCTCACTTTTTTATTTAAAGTTTGAGCCTAAGATTACAAATACAAAAAAATAAAATTAATAAATTTACAAAATATAAAAAATATAAATAAAAAATAGTTTTTCTCAGTTTTTATTCCAAATCTGAGCCTTAGATTATAAATATTTGTTGAAATTAGCAAAAAATATAAAAAATATAAATAAAAAATTTTTTGTCTCAGTTTTTATTCCAAAGCTGAGCCTACGATTATAAATTTTTGTTGAAAATAGCTAACAAATAAATTTAATAATAAATAAATAAAAAAATAAAAAAATAAATAAATAAAAAAATAAATAACTAAAAATAAATAAATAAGAAAAAGTTTGTCTCAGTTTTTATTCCAAATCTGAGCCTAAGATTATAAATATTTGTTGAAAATAGCCAACAAAAATTAAATATATAATAATAAATAAATTAAAGAAAGTATAGAAAGAATAAAAAAAATATTTTGTCTCACTTTTTATTCCAAATCTAAACAAAACACAAAAAATTAATAATGAATTAATTAAAATCGATCAGCGCGGAGCGAATAATAAGTAACAGATAATCACAATAAACGTTAAACGATACAAATGGCCGAAGCCGGGGAGAAGAAAATAGGGGGAACATGAGTACAAAAGGAGAAGGAAAGATTGGGAATGGAGATGGGATCGACGGATCACTTAAGACAGCACTCATCTGAGCAAATATGAATAAATAAATAAATATTTAGTCTCATTTTTTTATTCAAAGTCTGAGACTAAAATAAAACAAAAAATAATTTAAAAAATAAAAAAAATATAAATAAATAAAAAATGTTCTCACTTTTTATTCCAAATCTGAGCCTAATATTACAAATATTTGTTGAAAATAGCCAACAAAAATAAAATATATAATAATAAATAAATTGCAAACAAGTATAAAAAAAATTAGAAAATTGTTTGTCTCACTTTTTATTCCAAATCTGAGCCTAAGAGTACAAATATTTGTTGAAAATAGAAAAAAAGAAAATAAATAATAAATTAATTAAACAATATAAAAATATATATAAATAAAAAATATTTTTCTTCACTTTTCACACGCTTTTCACACGAAAACAAATAAAATTGCAGTAAACTTTGGCCTTTTTTCTAATATTTGGTCAAATCTAAATCGAAACCAAAACTTGATATATTGAAAATGTCTAATGAAGATTTCTAATTTTAATTTCCTATTCATACCAAAAATGGATGTTTACATTGCATAAAAATTTGCGCGTTTTACGGTTTATCGCGTTTATAAAAAAAAAAACTTAAAAGTCAAAACATGAGTTTTTCGTTTGGAAATAAATAAAAAAACATGAGTTTTTCGTTTTTCGACATTGTTTGCCATTTCATGCACCACTCACATTTTTGCTTCTGTCTGGCCATCTCAAGACTCAAGACTTGCCTTACCCACGTTCTTCTCTGAGTTAGAAGAGCTCTCCAAGCTGGCATTAAGGTATCATGGCACGTTAGAAAAGGGAATTTTTAATGATTTCAAAAATTATTTCTTTTTCAGCTCCTTTATTATCAATATTTTTGAAAATTTTTTTACAATATTTGATGGTTTAAGGAACACAAAAATCTAGCATATTGTCTCTTATATAGGTGGAGCTGAAGTCGCGTAGAAAAAAAACACATCCTCCATTACGGACACTTAATCTCCGGATTGGCTAATCTGAAACAACAAAACAAAAAATATTTATAATTATTAAGCTTTCGGACACAGGAATTCATCAGAAAAATGAAAAAAACGCTAAAAATAAAAGGATAGGAGCTTTTTGAAAAAAAAGTGTCAAAAATTTACTGCGTTTTTCACCTTTTTCCTCAGAAAAAGTACTTTTAATTAAAATTTTTCTTCAATATTGTGGTGGATTCTTGTAAAAAATAAGTTAATAAAAAGAACTAAAAATTTTTTTTAAATCGGTCCTTGAGAAAGCGTGTTAAGAATCGTTAAAAACTTCTTAAAAAACATTAGTTCTATAAAATGTGCATATATACAGATTTAAAGCATCTTAATCCCTTTTTGCAAAAGTTAAAAACAAAATTTAAAAATATTTTTACTTTTAATATTAATACACAAATGAATTAATTAACTTCTAAAAAAAATACGAAAATTTATACAAAACATTTGTTTGGACTTACTATATTTGGATGTCCTCAGATCACAAATTACCTCATTTATACACAATTGAATTAAATATGACTGTTAAAAAAATACGATAATTTATACAAATTATTCGTTTCGACTTATTATATTTGAATGACCTCAGATCAGTCACTATGGGCAACTTGGTAGGATTCACCCATGAATTAAAATAACTCTACATACAATGATGCATCACTTCTTCACTTTAAGTATGTTCAATTCAGAATGCTCGCAGACACTGAATTGGAACCAAACAAATTCAACACGCTCCAAGTTTAATTCACCGGAGTAATTAATTGTAATGATACTGCACGCACTCAGTGATTCGTACTTCATGTGCGCACCATTCACCATAGCATTTGCAGAGCTTTTAAGCATTCACAGTGACTACTCCCATTCGAATTTCATAATTTCTCACTGCTGCAGCCAGCAGCAAACGCAGCAACACCAGACCAGGCACACGGCTGCACTTTGTGGCGCAAAGTTCTGCACTTGCAGGAATTTCAACGGCCTTCGTTCTGCCTTCCGCTCGTCGCGCACCAGAGCATCTAGCGAAGAGTTATGGCTTTATTATTAGGAATATTACGCTCGCACATTATTTTAGGACTTGACTGCCGCCGGCTCTCCGAGAAGTAAGACGATCCTTGCGCTGATGCAGCTGCGGCGTCCGTCTGACGGAAGGTCGAAAGCCGCACAGCCACTGCATTTGTCGGTAACTTGTCAGTTGTGTGCTTTGTGTTTATAATTCAACTGATTTTGTTGGCGTTCGTATGCAAATAGCACACACACACACACACGCATCGGGAGCGAGCCAACGCATGCACTTAGGCAAGTCATAAATTTGCAATGCTCTCGTAGTTATATGCAGCTACATCCTTCCGGCGCATTCGTCACTGCACTGATTTTGCATGTTTCCGTGGGCTTTGATGGCAAACACTCACGGCATGGCGACACGGTTTCGTGGCTGAAAATGATAAAAGGGAACATGATGATGCAAATAACGATGAGAAAGAGAGCTGCCATACCCGAACAGACATGTGGAAATACGCACATTAAAAGAATTATTGATGAAAATTAATGATTGAAAGTGAAGTAATGAGAATCAACAGAGCAAAGAGTTTAGGAAAAGTAAATAAAATTAATATCAAAACAAAATAACTACTCTTTGTGGTATCAGCTAAAAAAGTGAAAAAGTACTAATGAAGGATTTTTCATTACGCATGTCTGAACTTTAATACAGCACTAACCCTTCGTTGCATGATTTAGTTTTCAAAAAATATGTTGTCATATTATTCTTGTTGCTTGTTAAGTTTTGATGGTAAAAATGGAATGAATGGAACCATACCGCCGAAAGGAAAGTCGGTTTTATCTATTTTTTAGTGTTGGCTACTACGGGGACTAGAACCAAGGTCGGTCGTCACTGTGTACTTGTAATCCAACGCACTAAACAGCTGAGCGACGGCGACTGCCAAATCACCATCGCCATCAATAACCAAAATTATTTCACGAAATCGAAATATTTGATGTTTGCTCAACAATGATCACTCTCAATTTGCACAGTGTTGCTCAGCACATTTCGGAAAGCGAAAAACCTGCTAGTGATGCAGCAGCGAGTTGAAATTACTATCCGGAAGTAATTTACTTTCAGAAAATAGCAGTCACACTATGCAAGTTTTGCTTTCGAAAGAATTTACATTCAAAAAAGTCGGAAAGCGCTGCCAGTACTTTTTGGATGATCACACGCAGATACCTAAAATAATTACTATCCATATTTTTGGAAATAAAAAAATTGCTCAAATTTAAGAAATTTCTATAATTATTGCTTTATAATAGATAATTATTTCCAATAAGAAATTTTTTCGTCGCCTGTAACTATTATCATGCAATAAATATTTTTGAGTTGCATAATAACTGTTATAAGAAACAAATATGTTTTTCGTTGTCGATAATTATTATTTTGAAAAACAAAAAATTTTTTACGTTGCCTTCTAATTTTTATTTATGACTTTATTTATTTACGTTATTGATAACTATTATTTTGACAATTTTTTTTACGTTGCTTCATAACGTTTATTTATAATTTTTTGTTATTTACGTTGCCGATAACTGTTAATTTGAAAAAAAAATTTTTCGTTGAATTACCACATTTTGGATATGAATTGATTTTTAATTGTTTCAAATTGACGAACGCAATTTAACTGCAGAAAACTAATGTCCACCAAACACTAAACAATTATAAATCAATTCATACTCAAAATGTGGTAAGGCAACGTAAAAAAATGTCTTTCATAAAAATTATGAAGCAACGTAAACAAAAATTTCTTTCATAAAAGTTATGAAGCAACGTAAACAAAAGTTTCTTTCAAATAATAGTTATCGGCAACTTAAATCATAAAAAATCATAAATAAAAGTTATGAAGCAACGTAACAAAAAGTTTCTCAAAATAATAGTTATCGGCAACGTAAATAACAAAAAATCATAAATAAAAGTTATGAAGCAACGTAAACAAAAAAAAAATCCCAAAATAATAATTACACAGCATAACAAAAAAACTGTCTACTGTTTCTTACTAATTTGGGTGCGCTGAATCTATCCTCAGATTTATTCTAGCAGCTCTAGATTGTGAGATATAGGTACCGTGTCAATTTTTCAGTTTTTCCTCTACTTTTTCCATATTTTTGATTGTAATTTCTAAACCAAAAAACCGATAGACATAATTTTCACCTTATCGCATTAACACCGCACGGTTTCTTTTTCGATGCAATTTAGTTTTATAAGTTTTAAAATTTCGCGGTAATTGGACCTCACAGTCGGAAAATATGGAATTTTAAGGCGTTTTCGTTGATGGTCAAAAACATACACAATTTTCGTAAATCAATTAACGGGTTAGGTGTATAATGAAAGCCGACACATCAAACATTACAACACAGCAAAATTATTTGGCGGAATGCACATTCGCATCGAAATAATACCAAAAATGTACCAAAGTCATTTTCATAATTTTTCATTCATTTTAAAAAATTAGGAGCCTCGCATCCGTCTGCAAAGCTCCAAAGAAAAAAGCCAAGGAGTGTTAAATTGCCTGGAAATAATACGTTCTGGGAACTTTTCTTGTTATAACTTTGATGCAACGCCCAATGTGTGATGTGTTGCGTGGGTCTGTTGAAACCACTTTTGGGCCAGGTCCATGTAAGTTATATCGTCACTGTCTGCTCATTCCCGCTTCGCAAGATCTATGACCCAACGATGTCGTAAATTTCCAAACAGTTACTTTCTCCGCAATCAATGAAGACTCTTGAATTACTCTCAAATGTGACAATTTTGCTTGTTCATGAAGTCATTCACCCAAAAGTGATTCGTCATACGAATATAAAAGACAAATAGAAAAAAAAAAAACGTACATACATATATAAAAAAGAAGATATAACAGCAAATGTCTAAGTAGAAATCAAAGCAAACGTATGCATGCAAAAACACGAGTAAGAAGTAACAGTTGGGAGTTAGTGAGGAGAGGCAAAAAGGGACAACAGAAGAGGAAATAAAAACAAGTAACAAAATTATAGAAGATCCGGCTAGCCCGCAAAACCTCAATGTTGGCAAAGGTGTTTTGTTGGAGCATTGAATGTAGCACAATTTGCTGCTGCTTCCTCTTCTTTTAAGCACTCACACATGTTGTGCATGAATTCATTGTGTTTGGTATAAAAAGAGTTTTCCGCTCGTGCCAAACCAACGCCCAGCGACAGCGCATTTGCCGCAAAGCCGCAACCCGTATTTAAATATGAAATGCCATGAATTATTTTGGCCACGTACAACATTAATAATTCCTGTCAACATTTTGGCCACAATCGTCATCTACGCGCAACGTGCACTCACACAATTGTGCGCATTCGGCGCGTGTTTTTGTGGGCGTGATGGGTGTGTTTCTTACAAAATTTGTATGAGCAAATGTCGCAATGCTCTCGCCTTTTCTTTTTGGTTGTTGATGATGTTTACAACTTGGCTGCTGCATTGCTACACTCAAACGAACAATGTTAGTGAAGACAGAAATTATTCATTTTTTATGATCTTAAATTTGAGTACATATACATATACATATATACATATGTACATATTTATGTATATACGAAATATAAACTGTTTTTCTTTACCACCAACAATTGCTGCGAGTGCCAAACTCTTCTGCCGTACAACGAACGGTTAGAGTGCAGCTTAAGTGCGGCTGCTTTGGGCGCCTTCCACTCAAATTACTTACGCAACAAAACGCCAACAATATGTAAAGACAAAACCAAAAACCCGGAATAAAATGCTTGCACGAAAACCAACCAACCAACCAACCAACAAACAAACGTCGTATACATACATTGTCAGACGCTCACACGGCTCACGGATAGCAAATTTGTTTGGCGGCACATATGCAAGCCGTCATCAACGCTTTTCGCCGGCTGCAGGCAAACGTCAGGACAAGAAAAGAAAAATGAATTTTTCGCTTGTCAGAAGCTGCATTGGACGTACTCCATGGCGGTTTTATACACATTTTGCTTATATATTTTGTGCGAATTTATATCGCTGCCACGCCTTGCTGCTTTTTCCATTAGTATGTAATAGCTTTGCTGTTGCTGTTGTTGTTGTTGTTGTTGTTGTTGTTATGGTATGCATAGCACAATCGACGAGGCAAAATTGAAATTCTGCACTGGCAACGCCGCAGAATTTTTGTTCAGAATATTGTTGGCATTTTTCTGGCATCTCGAGTGCAATTTGATGATTTCGAAAAATTAAAACAAAAAAGCTCGGTATTCAATTATAATAATTGTTTGTAAAGTAGAAATAAGACTGTTGACAGGCAGATGGCCGCAAGGCTTTGCGCAGTGCCGGTGATTATGCAACGACAAATATTCAATATTCAAAGTAACGAAAAATATTCAAAAAAAATTCAATAGAACTAATCAAAAAAGCAGCACAGTTTGATTCAAAACCAGTTCGGCCAGTAACCGGTTCAAAGATCTGAAATAATCATTTAATATTTCATTCAAACTAACTTACTTATTTATTAAAAACTATAAATCTTAGATGACTAATCAAAGTAAGAAAACCCAAACATGAATTAGAATGAATCGATTAAAAAGGCGAAAACATGAATACAAATAGAGAAAATTTAACTTAGAATGATTTAAGGACAGTTCAAGTAGTGATAACTCAGATAAGAATTGGAAAATCTCTGTTCTCATTAACAACAAATTTTATTTCAAACCGAAGAACCTCAACTTGGAATCAAAAGGCGTTAATGCAAACCGAATTAATATAAAGTTATGGAGAGAAAGCTCAACTTAGATTGAATACCTGTCAGTCAAAGTGAATAATAAACTAACAACAAAGTAAATAACTTGAACTTTCACTTAGAGTAAGAAAACATTAGTTTAGGGAAAGATAACTTAAGTAAATCTCAGTCCAAATTGAAAACATATGTTTTCAGACAGACGAAACAACGCTGAAAATGAAACAATTTTTCAAAATCAATAAATTCGAATAAATAATCTCAGTTCAAACTGAGAAAATGTGATTTCAAACAGAGAGAATTCTACTTAGAATACTAGAACTCAAATGAGAAAATATGCATCGAAACGAGATATCATTCAAATTAGAACTAGGAAGTCTGAATTAAAGATTCAAAAATATAATACAAATAAAAAAATATAATAAAAATAACACTGGACAACAGTTTTTTGACATGATTCTGAATAGTTTTTTCACGCTGATTTCAAAACCATATTCCGTTTTTATGTAACAGCTCTAGTTTTCGCAAGAAATGGGCGTGTCAGTTTTTCGAATTTTCCTCGACTTTTTTCACATTTTCGACTGAAATTTTCGAACCAATAATCCTATCGACATGATTTTTATATCGTTGCACTTACAACATTTCACGCAATTTTTTCTGATATTAATCAATTTTATGCGTTCTAAATTGGCGTCGTAATAAGGTTTCAAAAAGGAAAATATTGAATTTCAAGGCGTTTTTTCTGATGGCGAAAATTGTACAGATGTTTCATAAATCAAGTTACGAAGTATATGAATATCTTAACCCTTTCGCTATTTTGTTGCCATATGGCAACATGCTACTTTGTGGACGTCTGTATCCTCTATGGTCGCAAGAATACATTTTTTTGTTGGTCTTTAGAATAGTTGGAAGTTTTAGAAAAAATACGAAATTAATAAACTGAATATTTAAGTTTAAAGGAGAGAAGTATACACGTTTTTTTAATGGTATATCTTGACATAGTAAAGGAAGAAGAGGCAAACAAAATTAGAGAACTTTTTAATTTTACGTTTTCTTTCAATTTAGATACTTTTTTTTTAATTTTGGCTGTAGTAAATGAAAAAATATTCAAATTTTCGTTATGCATAAAAAGTTTTATGTTTAACCCTTTCCGACATGAAAATAAACCCGTTCTGTATGAATTGTATGGGCTGTAGTCCAATATATTGGACATTGTAACTAAAAGGGTTAAGTAATTATTACAGCCACAACAATGTGGTTGCTCTCATAGAAAAACACTCTAAAATACATGGTCTGAGTATAAAAATTAAAAAAATTTCTCATGGAATATTGCTAATATAACCACATAGAAGCCTAAGACGAAAAATTTAAAATTGTAACTTTCCCCAGTAAAAACCTGTAGCGAAAGGGTTAAGAAAAAACATCAAGCAATACAACACAGCCAAATTATTTGGCGGAATGCACATTCGCATCGAAATAATAGCAAAAATGTACCATAGCCATTTTCATCACTTTTCATACTTTTTCCTTAAAAAATTAGGGGCCTCAAAATATGCAAAGTTTTTAATTTTTTTGTTTCGAGCAATTCAAAATTTTTTTGTTTTTTGCTTGTAATTCAGACTATAAATGAAACATACAAAAGAGCATATTTTGAGGCCCTTAATTTCTAAAGGAACAAGTATAAAAAGTGATGAAAATGACTATGGTACATTTTTGCTATTATTTCGATGCGAATGTGTATTCCGCCAAATAATTTGGCGGTGTTCTATTGCTTGATGTGTCGGCTTTCATTATACATCTAACTCGTTAATTGATTTACAAAAAATGTTAATGTTTTTGACCATCAAAGAAAACGCCTTAAAATGACATATTTTCCAAATTCGAGGTCCAATTACCGCGGAATTTTAAAACTTATAAAAATAAATTGCATCGAAAAAGAAGCCGTGTGGTGTTGTTAATGTCAACCGGTTTATTGGTTTTGAAATTACGATAAAAAATATGGAAAAAGTAGAGGAAAAACTGAAAAAGTGACATGGTACCTGTGTCTCAGTAACTAGAGCTGCTACAAAAAATCTGAAGGTAGATTCAAAATCAACGCACCCAAGTTAGTAAAAAACAGTAGAAAAACTCCATGTAACAGAAAAAAGTGCGATTTTGTTGTCCTGTGTAATTATTAAAAAATATAATACCCATAAATAATTCAAAATACTTTCAACAAAGAAAACTTGACTTCAACATGTTAAATGAGCTTAAACAATTTACATGAACAAAAGCACTTTATTCACATGCAATTGTTGTTGGAAATGAAACATGTTAAATCATTTTACATGATCTAAAATTAAACAAAAATCTTTTTTCCAACAAAAGACAGCTATTCATATGTGAAAACATCCCTTAAAATTAAAATGTAATTTCATCATTACAACCATTGTATACAGTAGACCAGATTTTGAAACAACTTTATATTTCTTCATATGTTAAATAGAAAAAAAAACATGAAAAATACGAGGGCAGATTGATAAGTTAGTGACTTTTTGAATAAAAGAAATTTTTTATTATTTTATTTCTCATTTATTTTTTTTATTTTATTTCTCAACATAGTCTAATTTTAGCTGGATACATTTAGTCCATAGTTTTTCCAATTATTTGATCTCTTCCGAATAATAGGTTTTCTCAAGGTCCTCAAAATAAACTTATGTTTCAGTAATGACCTCTTCATTCGAGCCAAATCTCTTACCGCCGAGCCATTCAGGTTTGGGAACAGAAAACACTCGCAGGGGGCTAAATCTGTCGAATATGCTGGATGAGGTAGCAGCTCGTAGCCCAATTGATCAATTTTTGCCCTAGCGACTACACACGTGTGCGCTGGTTCGTTGTCCTGGTGGAAGAGAACTTTTTTCTTCGCCAAATGCGGTCGTCTTTGCTTCAAATCGGCATCGAAACCAGTAATCGTTTTACCCGTCTGAAGGTAAAAAAAACTGTAGCCAAGGCCTCGTTGGCCGACAGACCCACCTTGGCCTTCTTTAGTGCCCGTGCACCCGGAGAAGCCCACTGCTTTGACTGTTTTTTGGTCTCGGGTGTGCAGTGATGGATCCATGTTTCATTCACGGTTGCAAAGTGACGCAAAAACTCGTTCGGATTTCGGTGGAACATCACCAAACATTCCTTTGAAGTGGTCACGCGTCGAGTACGAGAAATCGCGGCACACCCATCCAGAAAAAACTTTTTCATAAACAAACATTTATCAAGCCTTTCTATGGTTTCAGCGATGGTTTTTTATGCAAAAAATTATGTTTTATCTGCACGCGAAATTCACTTTTTTCCATTTTTGTCGAAACTCACAAAGTTGTCTGCTTTCAATGACTGTCAAACACAAAGTAAATGATGCATCATGCCCAGAATTTAAATTCCTTGTTTACAAACGCCAATTTGAATGACAGCTACAATTCGCATCTCCCAAAGAGCATTGTTGCATTTTGGAAGTACGAGTTCGTAGTATTATTTTGTAGCCTTTTCGTTAGCATTCAAAATAAAATTGGCAAAAGAACAAATATTGTGAGCGTTGTTCTATTTAAAATATAAAATTCAAATATGAAATATAAAAACTGACGCAGGATACCGCATTGGACGCCATAAAAATTCTCATGTTAGATGTGATGCGATTTCCTAGAATTTTTGTGTTATTAAATTTTTTTTTTAATCGGCACCCAGTTTCAATCAATTATGTTTTATTGAGGGTTACTTTTTTTTGATTATTATGACATATGTACATGATAAATAATTTTTCAAATTTCTCTCTTATTTTCATACAAAAAAGAGGCCGTCATTTTGCTGGTTTGCTTGTATGACTTCACTATGGTCAAAACAATACAATACGAAAATTAAATGTGTTTTTTTTTTTTAATTTGAAATTAATAAATATAATCCCGCTGCTTTTTATTGCATTCAAGTACAAATTACTTTGCGGTCAAATCATTTTCCACACTCATCTACAAAAATATTATAAACAAACACAAAAGCTCTGTTCCAGGGACCGTAAAAATTATAGGTAAGCTAAATTTAAAAATCAAAATATAAAACTTGTTTTTCGATTTTTACTTTGTGCACATCGAATAACAATTATTTGATGATATTTTTTTTATCAAAAAATAAAAACTAAACTATTTGTTGAGTTTTATTTTTTTGGGTCGAAATAAAAATTATGCTGTGAGTTTTATTTTTCACTTGAAACTCTTCGTGCACGCGTTGTAGAAATTTTCGAAAATAATAAACCGCGTGAAAAAACAATACTTGAAGAAAAATACCATCGAAGTATAGGATATACTTATTTGGAAAATAATATTCGTAATTCATAGTAAAATTTTTATTTCATAAGCAAAAAGTATTTCTCAGAAATAATTTTTAAAATACAATTTGAAAATTGAACTTACCACATGAGGCTTCCCACCAAGCAAAATGTCAGTGGCAACAAATTGGCGACTCGCCGATTTATTGCCGCAGCGACAAATTAGCAACATGTCCCAAAAACTCGTTGTTTTCCAGGACTTTGAAATATCGAATTGATATGCTGTGTATTTCAATGAGATTGATCGCATTTAAAAAATTGTTATTCATTCGCCGACGGTTCATTGATCAACAGCATTGATTCAAGCTCAAAACAATGAGAGCAACATTGAATCTTTGTATGCAAATGAAATTCCATCCCAACCAAAACTGACTGACTTTTGATAATTTTCTAAACTATGTATATGATGTATTTAGATATGAAAACGAATCGTCCAGGCGATATGAAAACAACTCGTCCAGGCGATATGAAAACGACTCGTCAAGGCGATAAGAAAACGACTCGTCACGGCGAGTTGCTTTCGGCGGACGTTTTAGAAGGACTGGTGATACGAAATCGATACGTTGGCGATATTACCGGCGATAAATTTGTTGCCGGGGGCGACTCGTTTTCTTATTGCCGGCAACAAAAAATGTCTGGTGGGTTATTTTGAAATCAAAAACAAAAACTCGCCCCGTTGTTTTGTGAAAAAAAAATAAAACTGAAAATTCAATTCTCATTCAAAACTCAAAACTCACCGCATCATTTTTATTTTTCCCCCAAAAAGTAAAACTCAACAAATAATTTTTATTTTCTGATCAAAAAAAAAATCAACAAATAATTGTTATTCGGTGAGTGGAAAATATAAATCGAGAAATATTGATTTATTGCTTTTTTTAAAAACTGCTTTCAAAAATAATCACTTTATTGCACTACATGATACATCTGCAATGCCTCCTTCATCTTGATTTTTTTGATTAAAAATATTTCGAAAATAATTCTTGTCGGTCCCTGCTCTTTTCATTAAATGCAATGCTGGCATGAAAACACTTCAGGCGCACAGCAGCTCTGAATTTGAACCACTGACAAATATTCGCGCAATCTTTATGCCAAAAATGCAAGCAGCCAAGTCTAAGAATGAGACATACTTGAAATGATAACATATAAACGCACCACGACAACACATGAAAAATTTAATTCAAATTGCTTTTAAATTTTTGAGAAATTATTTAAATATTCAAGCGCACCAACTGAAAGGTTATGTTGCTAGTCGATCGGTGTGGGGGTGTGTGTGGGCGGGCCGATGTGTCGTTGTCCTATGCTTCGACTTTTCATAAAGTTACATATTTTACATTTTGAATATTTCATTAAATTGTGGCATAAAATGAACGTTTTAGAATTTGTTATGCGAACAGTAAACAAATATCTGCTCGTACGCTTTTTTATGCATCAAATGTTAGTTTACAAAGCTGGTGGCAGCGCTGCGCTGAATATTTGCCAATGCTGGCAGTGTCACAACATTTTCGGCACAACGTCTGCCAATAGAACGTATGTTGAACCGGAAGGCAGCGAACAGAGTGACCATTTGCAAAAAAATTATGAAGGAAATATTTTTCAATTTCTAAAGCTAAGACAATTTCACTGAAAAGAACTGAGAAAAAATGTGTCATAGTCAGTTTGAGTCGACTTACTGATACTCTAGTTAACCTTTTGAAAATGCAATAATTTATTTTCACAAATTTTAAATGATTTTCTGCTCTTTACCGCTCAATTTTATATCATCACGCGATTCAACATAATACAGAAAATCATCAATCAAAAAAAGTATAGAACCTTATATGTGCCGTAGTTTTACTCAAGTTCTTTATTTTTCATATCCGGATGAAATTAAATTAATTTTATTAATTATTATTAATAATTATTTTTATTAATTAAGTATTATTATATTTATTAATTATTATTTATTATTAATATTTTAATAGATCAATACATTCCATCCTACTGCCTACTTTTACGCATAAACCATATTTTATTCTTGTTAACTTGATGAATATAGAATGAAATATATCATTTCATTCTATATTCATGAATGAATGAATGAAGAATGAAATGAATATAGAATATTAAAATTAATAGAATACAATGCGATGATGCTTTTAAAGGATTTGTCAAAAATCTTTAAAGAAATTGAAGAATAAATTTTCGAAAGAACATAACAACCATCCTTTTTACCGAAAGTACAAAATTAAACAATTTTTTCAAAAGTCACAAATGATCCTCTTTCTTTTAATACCCATTTTGCATCACTGCAGGAACGCAAAACATTTGAATAAAATGTTTGAAATATATGCTTTGAATTTTTCAATCCTTTTAAAAAGACATCGGATCAGAAAATTAAATACTAAATATGCTAAGTTTCTATCAAGTTTTGACCGGATCAAAAGTACTTTCGCATGGTGTAATTTTTATGCTTTGAATTTTAAAATCCTTTTAGAAAGACATCGGATCAGAAAATTAAATACTAAATATGCTAAGTTTCTATCAAAGATATAGTTGGATATATAGTTCTTCGGTTTTAGCAATTTTTGAACGGATAAAAAGTGCTTTTGCATGGTGTAATTTCTTTATAATTCAACGGTTTTCAATGTACAGCCACATATTTTCTTTAAAAAAAAAACATATCTTTACTTGGTGTTGGTTGAGTTGAGATTCGAACCCGCCACCTTCTTCTATTTCAACCCTTTTTAATATACAATAAAAAAAACTTAACTTGGTGTTGTTTGAGTTGAGATTCGAACCCGCAACCTTCTGAATTGTGATCTGACACACTAGCAACTAAATTTTAAAGACCGTTTGTAGGTGTATTTGCAGTTTTCCTATTGATCACAAACGAGGAGGGGTTTCAAACCCATTCCACATGTCTGTATCTTGCAAATACTTCGGGTGGCTAATATGGTTTCAATTGGTATTGGGCTCATAAGTTGTGAAACCCCATGTGCCAGCGTCAAAAACTGAAATATTTTAAAGGAACGAGTCACTATTCGGTATTGTATTTATTTATTTATTTGTATCCTAAATAACAGGAAACAATTACTAGAAAGAACACTACACGAAACTGAGATTTTGTTGCATTCAGAAAGAGCTCTCACCATGTTAGCATTTAAAGCAAATTGTGGATCTATATGGACTTGAAACGAAAAAGTCGAAAGGACGAAGAAAGCGAGATGGAACAATAAGTAGAGGGAAGTCAATTAGACTCAAAAAGTAGGGACAGTATATTTGTTTCTGCTTTCAAGTGAGTGAGGTTTATAAGACAACAACGTAAGAAATTAAAAGCATTGGGATCAAAGAACTGAAAAGAACAAAGACCAAAACTCGGAACGTTTTTTTACATCATTTCAATGCGTTTACAAATGGAAAAAAAATATGTAATGGATTACAAACAAAAGACGCATATATATATAGGAGCTTGAAAGTGTAGGGATCAGAGAAATCAGAACTATTACGAGTCTAACATTTAATAAGCTTCGGAAATAATAGAATCACCAGATATGACTAACAAAGACAGTCTCATCAAACAGAACTCATCAAAAATATGCAAGTATGGTCTTAAATGGAATCGAGCTCAAAAGTTGTACGCAGAACCCCTCCATCCCCATCAAAATGAAATCCTGTGTGCGCCACTGAAACTCATTTGCCCTTTTGAAATGAGTAGACGGGCCTAATGTAGTTGAATAGTATTAAAATTTAATAGTTGTTGATACAAACTGGTTGTTAGTTATTTTGGTTTAAATTTTTAACTAGTTGCAATAAATCACCTAAAAAAGTATCAACGTTGTAGCTTCAATACTTCATAAAGTTCTGATTTTGTAAAAAAAATAAAATCATTTAACTATCAATAGGACATTCAAACTTTTAAACTTTGTATCGTTCTTTATGTTTTAGAACCAATGGAACAAATTAAAAACAAAATAAGAGCTTTTGAAGGCCAAAAAAAGTTTGGCCCAGAGTTCAAGTAGTATTTGAGGTTTTCTGTAAATCCCTGAGAAGGTCAGTGAACTGCTGACGAAACGTTGATACAGTGGCGCACACATGGGGGTTTTGGGGTTCAACCTCTCTCCCCTAAACATTAAAATTGGTGGTACAAAATATGGTTTCGAATGGTATGCGGCCAAAAAATTGTACGCAAACCCACACAAAATGAAATCCTGTGTGTGCCACTGCGCTGGGGCATAGTAAACTTTATCACATTTTTCTCCACATCTAACAGACAACCAAAATTAAGCAAC
>OY764962.1:91885366-92112866 GCA_963668005.1 Melieria crassipennis
TGAATAGGATATAAGCTTCTCTGGTCGAAACTAAAAATCTTTCTAGTTCTTCTCTTGCAATGCTGGCAAAATAGAGCATTACACATTGCTCTCTCTCTCGCTCTCTATTTCACTCACTCTCTGTTATAGCCACAGCTTCCTCGAGCCTTAAGGCTTGATTACACGTAACGAGTAGAGTGGCGAGACATGAAAATGGTACTAGACCGAGAGAATTGGGATAGCAAGCAAAAGCGACGAGTTGTTCAAACGTATTTTAACACGTGGCGAGTCAGTTCGGTTTTACAATACACAAAATGAACTAAGCAACTCGCGCAATTACACTCAACCGAGCGAAAAGTGGTGTGTGACGCATTCCGCATGTTACGAGCGATTCCGCATGTGACGAGCGATTCCGCGAATCGCTGCGAAAAAGAGAAAAATATAACGGTAAAGTAGTACTCGGCCTAGTAAACAAAATGTGATTCTAGTGACTCTCTCGCCACTTTACTCGGTCACTGACTCAATCAACAACTCGCCTTACTGTTTAGACGAAACGAGTACTCGTTCGAGTTGCTGTCTCGTCACTCTACTCGTTACGTGTAGTCAAGCCTTTAGAAACAATAAAAATTAATTGAAATTTGAACATTAATTTGTAATATTTTTTATAGCGTCGTTAAACTTTATAGAAATTCATTACATTTACACTGTTTTTAGTGTGAAGTGTTTCTTTTTAATAATGAGCCACTAATTCAACATTCGGCGCAAGCAATAAATCATGGAAGCAATAAAACTTCTCGGAGAACTGCCATATCTCCATAGAAATGATTTAGTCGAAACTAAAACGACTATACTTTTTTCTGTCCCTTCTGCAATATGAAACATGAAGTTTTTGCCAACATGTACATTTCAATTTATCATTTTTAATAAAAAAAATACTCCATTTTTTTTTGCAAAATGTTTCCAAAGCGCATTCAGAATGTTAGGAAATTGGTTTATTACGAAAAAAAACCAACTACCAAGACAGCTTCTTCATTCATTTATTTAGTTTCTTTTCATTAATTTTATCTGATTGAAAGCAGCAAAGCAGTTTTCATTAATCAATGAATGAGCCTCCAGTGCATTTATTCCCCACACAAATAGTCTGTTTATTTTACAGGTTTTTCATCGATTTTACTTGCAAGCAGCTTGATGCAAAGACATTTTTCGCAATCACAAAAGTACTTGCAACTAAAAAAAATGTTGTCGATGTCCGTTTTCAATAAGCACGTTGACATATTTCCAGCTGCAAACCGGCAACTGTCGGCTATTCGTGAACTAAATCAATGAAACGAAATTTCATATGAAAATCTTCCAACGCAAAACGCGTTTACGCCTCGAGACGCCTTAAAGTGCGCTGCGCTGAGCTGCTTTAAGTTTCCATTTAGGTAATCGTTGTTTAAAAATTCAGCGCAAACATTAAAGTGTGCAGCCATCTGCCGACTGGCGGCTGGCAGTTAAAAAGCCACAAGCCGCACTCGGCCACAACCCACAAGCGGCTCTGCTCCGTTCATTTCTTTTCATTGCCGAATGCCTGCAAATAAAAATATTTCTAATGCTCATTCCCACTGGAATTGGCCCAATTGACAAAGTAAAAAATAAAAATACATTTATATCGAGTAAATTTTTCCTGCTCAAAGGAAAATATTCAAATTGCCGCTGGCGCTGGTGCTTTCAGAAAAACTGCACATTCCGCTGCATGAACGTAAAAGTCAAATTGAAGCTATTAATAATTTTTTTTGGGTTTATTCAAATACTTTAAATAATTTAAATCAATACTTAAATGTAAATAATTTGTATTGTGCTATCAATATTTAGTAATGATATCATTTGTTAAATATTTTTTAGCACAAAATAAAACAATAATTTTTTCATTAAATTATGCCAAGTTAACAAAGTGATTGTTATACAATCAAATGTTTCAGTACACTCGGCAACAAATGAATTTATTCTTTGTTTTGCAATGGTTTTTGCTTTAGATAAATTTTCCGTTTTTTGTTGCGGACTTGTTAGCCTAAAAGTATGCCACAATTAACATAGCTATGTACGCTGGCTTCAGTATTATAGCGAAAAGTGCTGGCTTTTCACACCACAGGTTCTAGGTTCGATTCCTAGTTCGGGCTGTTTAATGACTCGTCTGCTTCTATCGCTATTCAAGTAGATGTGAATAAGTAATTCAAAGTAGATGACAACTATAAGCAACGCAGAAATGCGCTTTTGGCAGGCAATGAATAAACCCCCAAGTGCCCCTTTCGGGACTACAGTCGAGTCCGCTTGGCTGCAAATCGATTTTTCCGGCCTTTTAGTTGCAGTTAATCGGTGTTTTAAGCTAAGCGAACTGTGAAGTTCCTTTCATTTAATCGTACTTCGGATAAGTGAAAAAAATCCATTATTATTCCGACATTTTCTTATGTCATTAACATTTCAGGGCAGTAATTTTAAGTTATGAAATATGGCGCAAAATTCACTTACGCGAAGTTGAAATAATTCCAATTTATGTTTTGGACTCAAAATATTTTTTCGCTTAACCAAATTTCTCAGTTATGCAAAGATTCAGCTAAGTAAACTAGTTTTCAGAAAAAATATCAAATAAAAATGGGACCTGGACTTTTATTTCAATTAAGCTGATTTTTCAGCTAAGCGGTGACTTGCAGTTAAGCGGTTTCGACTGTACTGGCATAAAAGGTCCCAGTAAGTTTTTAATTACCTTCAGAACAATTATTCAGTACTTATGAACAAAGCAAAATATTTATTCGAAAAAAATGATGAAAAGGATGATTAGTGCAAATTTTACGGCCACAATTCGATTCGAACTTGGCTACCTGCAACATTCTTCTCGACGCACTTCTTTTCTGGCCAATGGTCGGTATATCCACATGGAAAGAGTTTCATCTTCGTAGTCGAGCTCGTTGACAAGAGGGGAAATAACAAAATTATATGAATGCCGACTTTTCCCTATCTCGTACTTTCTATGCTTTTATTCACACGCATCCAATTTTGTACGAAAACAAGATGACAGGAAGTCAACTAAAAGGAATGAAGGAAAAAAAAGGGCAAAAAGATGGAAAGAGAGGTAGAAGGACAGAAGGTGGTGAATGAAACAAAACGAAAAAAAATTATTAAAGACATGAAATAAAGACAAGTTAAAAGAATTGAAGAATAATAGACAGAAATGTAGAATGTCAAAAGAAAAATGTAGAAAGAGAGGTACTTACATATAAAGAAAAAATAGTGTGAAGGCAATAAAACGAAAAAAGTTAATAAAGACATGGAATAAAGATGATTTACAGGAATTGAAGAATAATAGGAAGAAATATAGAATGTAAAGGATGGAATGTGGAAAGAATGGTAGAAAGAAATAATATATAATGAAGACAACAAACCGGAGAATGTGAATAAAAACATAGAATAAAAAAAGAGTACAGGAAATTGAAGAGTAGTAGAAAGAAATCAATATAAAAAAAATTATAAAAAAGTAAAAAGAAAGAAAGAAAGAAATCAATATAAAAAAAATTATAAAAAAGGAAAAAACAAAAACAAACAATAAATAAAATAAAATAAAACAAATAAAATAAAATAAAATAAAATAAAATAAAATAAAATAAAATAAAATAAAATAAAATAAAATAAAATAAAATAAAATAAAATAAAATAAAATAAAATAAAATAAAATAAAATAAAATAAAATAAAATAAAATAAAATAAAAAAAATAAAATAAAATGAAATGAAATGAAATTTAATGAAATGAAATGAAATGAAATGAAATGAAATGAAATTAAATTAAATGAAATGAAATGAAATAAAATAAAATATATTAAAATAAAATAAAACAAAATAAAATAAAATAAAATAAAATAAAATAAAATAAAATAAAATAAAATAAAATAAAATAAAATAAAATAAAATAAAATAAAATAAAATAAAATAAAATAAAATAAAATAAAATAAAATAAAATAAAATAAAATATAATAAAATAAAATCAAATCAAGTCAAATCAAATCAAATCAAATAAATAACATCAAATCAAATAAAATAAAAAAAAATAAAATAAAATAAAATAAAATAAAATAAAATAAAATTAAATTAAAAAAAATAAAATAAAATAAAATAAAATAAACAAAGCGAAGGAGAAATATGGATACAAGAACCGGAAAACAAAAAATAAAAAATATCAATGGAAAGGAACAAAACGATAAACCAGGAAACTTGACCAAGAAAACTCTTTCTGTGGAAATTCCGTCATTGGTCGAGCGTGAAATTATCTTAGTGCCGATTTCATCTGCTTCTCTTTCATCATATAAACCAACTGAGTTCATGGACATTTTAAAACTTAAACTTGCAGGACATGCAGATCCTTTTAACATTATTTACTGTCAGATTGAACCAAAGAGCTGGTGATCAGTTTTCTACGCAACATTTCATTTTCTTCCCTTTGTCACGTGACACTGTGCACTCTTCAGTGCAGACTAGCAGAACAGATTGTGAGTCCTGCAGGTTGCCAATTGCGTCCCTCAAAAGTGATTCAGACGACTTAAGTTGCACTCATCAACAATTATATAGTTTTAGCGACATATCGATGGCGTTTGATCACTTTCGTCGATGTCGATTTCAGACTCAGTGTTCAGCAACAAATCGCAAAGACACATCCACTTTCAACAACGACTCCAATTGCTGGTAGCACACTGTACCGCAGTGCGAAAGTAAACGCGAAATCGTTATAAAATGTCGCGCAATTGGTCGAAAGCCGTTTCAACAATAACACACAAAAACCTCAATACTTAAAATGTAAATCAAACACACACTCACACACACCCACACACAGACAAGCACCCGCATTTTTTTTTCACCTCCGACAAAAAAAAATCACCCGAATGCCGTCAGCGTTGTCGTATTTACGCTAATTGAATAAAAATACTTTCAAAATGTATGTTTGTGATTTGAATGGATGAAATGAATTTGCGTGTAAATGTTATAAAAGAAACGAGTATGAAAAATGTTAATGAATACAAAAACAAAAAACGCATATGATTAATTATAAATTTAGATATAAAATAAAAAATTAAGTCACATGTAAATAATTTGCAACTATGGCAAAAACAAAAATATGTCGAATATATGAAATTAATGCAATGCATAAACAAAAATAAATTTGAAAAACCAAACATTAAACCAAAAATCAGTATTACGCCAAATGAAAACATTGTTTATTTGCTTACTGTTGTTTTCTTTTTATTTTGTTTATTGGTTTTTTTTGGTGCTTTTGTAAAGCAATGAAACGAAATGTGAAATTATTCAACCAATTCTTGCGCATCAATAATTCAATTTCGATTTATTGAAACCGAAAGGCAACAATAGTCAAATATTTACGGCAAATTAACCAACGCCAAATCAAATTCAAACACCGATAAACCAACTAAAAAACGCAACGCAAATCCAACTAAATAAAACACAAACAGTAAAACGTATGCAAGCAGCGTAATAACAACATTTGTGCTGCTCATTTGTGATAAACCACACAGAACATTATAAATAATAGGTAATAGGTTTTTTTAGACATAAATGTAGTGAATTCACCAACAAAGGACAAAAGTATCGAAAGCAAAATGCAAAGCGGATTAAATGCAAAGCGGCGGACAGGAGCGCGGCCAAAGTTGCACGATAGCAAGTTTTATAATAACGATTAGTTAAAAATGTATGTAATTAATAAAATCAAGTACACAAAATAGGCATTTAAGCAACAACAAAAACAACTACTCACTAATCTAACCACTTAATAGATTACATCAAATTTAAAACATGATAAAAGATTAAGCAAAAAAAATGAAATAACTTGAAAATGAAATTAAAAAATCCACAATATTGAACCATTTATAACTCTGAAAAGTGAATGTTTGTACATAAAAGTTATAAAGAATAAGCATTAAACAAAAGAAAATAATAGAAGAGAAAAGCAAAAAATGCAAAAACAAAAATTGTATGTGTGTTTGTAAACTATTAACTACAGTACTTATAACACTTATTGTATTTGTAGTAGACTAATATTATATAATTTATGCCGTTATAGTTATTAACACCATTGGGACTCCAATGCTCGAGCATATTTACATTTTATGATTGCATTCGTTCTCGCCAGTTGATCCACCGGCCCGTCATTCCCATCACTGTTCCCCCATTGTTCCTTCCCAATAACGCTTCGAACACTTTTTTGTACTTGTATAAAAAAAAAATTACATTTATTTGATCAGAATAAAACTGAAATGAAATATTTACATTAATTAAAAAAAAACTCTATTCGCTGGTAATGATTTTATAAAAATGTACTTTCAAAGTAAGTATGCAAAATAAATGTTGACTTTATTACTGTTTCAGAAGAAGATTTCAATAAGTTGCAAGTTATGGGAAGTAGTGGAAAGAATGGTTGGAAATAGCCAGCAGGAAGTGCAAGAAATAAAGTAAATTGAGAGCTGCATTTCTACGAGGTAGAGGTGGGATGCTCTTCTCCAGAAAAACGAGAAGAATTTCAGATTCGCGCTTCTCCACACAACACTGTTCCAGATTCTCAAGACTAAATTCTCGAATATACATTTGCATCCTGCATATGTATTACACATTTTTCTGATTTGATTAAGCGACAACCATGAAAGAAGCCATGATATAAGTGTGAAACTATGTGTGATATGCACTGAACATCACCTTTTTCAGAGAAGAAGAATAATCACAATGTCTGACAGTCGAGCTTCAATAAAGGCTCTGAGCTAAACGACATTTGACTCCAAACAAGTCTCGGAGACAGCAAATGTTCTCCAAGACATTTCAAAGGATAACAAAGTGATAAAACAATGGGTCCCTGTGCACTGTGGGCACGATGGCAATGAAGAGGCGGACAGATTGGAAGAAGAGGGAGACGCAAGAGGACCGTACAGAACTGAACTAACCATAGGTGTCAGCAGGGCTCATTACAGATACTGTTTCAAACAGGAATTCACAAATTGGGCTATCCATAAATGGCCCAACACGGTGGGACAAATAATTATTTTCGGCCTATTCAGCAAATAAAGCCAAGTATCTTCTGGAGCAGCCGCCGTGGCTCAGTTGGTTAGTGCGTTGGACCGCGAGTCGCAGGCAGCAACCTCAGGTTCAAATACTGCCTGTAATAACACCAAAAAAAAATAACGGGAAAACTCGTTTTCTCTTTCGGTGGCTGTCCTCTCAGCTGGAAATGGCAAACCTCTGAGAGTAAAAATTGCTTATGAAAAAGCTCCCAACCTGCCGTTCGGAACCGGCATAAAACTGTAGGTCCCTTCAACCCGCGTACAAATTCACACGCACAACACGGGTGGTTGCGGGAAGCTAGGCCTTAGTCTCGCGTAAGCGGGCTGTCGTGCCAGTCAATTATTATTATTAAAATTAAAAATCTTCTGGACTTAAGCTAAGAAAGAAGCTTAAGTTCATAACAGGGATCCTGAGCGGGCCCTGTCTGCTAAATATGTATAAAGCGCTACTGGGAATCACAGATAGCAAACGCATATATTAGGAAGGAACTGATACAAATGAGAGAGCTATCTGAAATCGATCTGGAAAAATCAAGAAGTTCCTGGACAGCATTGGAGAAACGAACTCTTCCATTAAGGATTAAGGAATAGGACGCAATAGTTCAGAATTGGTCGTAGTATTCCGGGCAGTTGTTGCTCGACTTCCATACCTAATCTAATATAATCTAATCTAATCGAATGTAATCTAATCTAATCTTATCTAGTCTAATCTAATCTAATCTAATCTAATCTAATCTAATCTAATCTAATCTAATCTAATCTAATCTAATCTAATCTAATCTAATCTAATCTAATCTAATCTAATCTCATCTAATCTAATCTAATCTAATCTAATCTAATCTAATCTAATCTAATCTAATCTAATCGAATCGAATCTAATCTAATCTAATCTAATCTAATCTAATCTAATCTAATCGAATCTAATCTTTATGACTCGTTTTGTACTAAGCCCATTTTAGTAGCGTGGGACAGTTTTCCGTAAGTCCCAAACTACGCATTCAAAAGGTGGTTTTAAGGGTTCAATAATATTGATCCACTAAAACTTTGGGCGCAAAACAAATGATTTAAATCATGTGATAAAATTATTCGGAGTGATAAAATTATTTTAGTAATATTGCTTTCTATGAAGAAATTGATTTAAACTAAAACATGTTTTTTGCATAAAATATTTTCTGAAACCTGAAGACATTTTTGCCAAACTCGGATTCCGAAGAATATTCTAGAGTTCCCCAAATCTCAAAATAAAACAGACTTGTTGGCAACCCTATACGCACAAAATGATGATTAAACCTCCTTATTTGAAATCGGATGCTTTACTTCTGACACTTTGACTTTATGGTGCAGTAAATATCGCACACCCACACGCAGTACAAAAGTGACACAACTAAAAATTTTTAATTTTTCAGGAAACGCAAAAAACTGTTTGAGCTGAATAAACATTTTTTTTAAATAATGTATAGACCGTTTAGTAGAAAATCCCTACAGATTATGCTTTAGGATAAGTTACAAAGATTTCTATTTATTTTACACTAGAAAATCCAAAATATTGAGTTGTGACTTTTTTGATGATATTTTAATTCAATAACACTGCACAACAAAATCAAATTTTTTTTAAATAACAAGGTTCTGACAACGGATTCTGGTAGAGGGGACCAAAAAAAAATATGCGTGTATCAACACTAAACACTTAAGGGGGAAAGCCACTGTGACGGGCTTTTTTTTTTTTTGTTTTAAATCAAAGCTTATATATTCACAAATATGTGTACAAAATTTCAAGTCATAATTTCAATAATTGACTAAGTTACAACGATTTTAGTGAGAGCAAGTAGGCATGATTTCATTACGAGAGAAGTGGACTCAAAACTTTAAACGCGTTTTTCTCGAAACGACTTTTTTTGAACTGGCGGCATCAATAACTCGAACAATTATGAACCGATTTCTAATTTTTTTTTTGTTTTGTTCGTCTTAGTAGTGGTTAAGGTTAAGCGTAGCCGATTTGGAAAATTTTGTTTTTTACTATTTTTTAAACTGTCTCAAAACCAAAAAAACAAGGTCGAAAACATGGAAATATTTTCAATCGGTCGCCATTTTGTGAAAAATCAAAATTAAAAAAAACGGCTACGTACAAAGAAATTTTATTTTTTTTCTGAGTACGGGTTTTTGAGAAATCGATGCCGCCATGGAGGGGGAATTTTTTTCAAGCGCTACGGGATCATCTCTATTGTTTAAACTATTTAATATTTTTTAATAAAAATTTGTGGAAATATTATTAGATGTCTGCTTAATAAAATAAAAAAAACCCGATCCAAAAATTCCTATATTTACTCGGTAAAAAAAAATGTTTAAAATCACTAATTTTTTGACCCGTCACAGTGGCTTTCCCCCTTAAACACATTTTCAGATTTGGCTTAATTCTGGCGTTGAAATTAATTTCTGAGCTTTGATGTATTCAGAGACCTATAGTAGAAATTTATGGTGAATATTTTCGTGGTACATTTTTTCCTTAAAAAGTCCTGTGTTACAGGACATTTTTCGCATTTATTCCGGTCAAATTGAGCCATAAAAATAGTAGCTACAGGGTTAAAATGCTCCACAAAAATATTCTTCGTAGTATTTTACATCAAATTGCTGAACCCATCATATACCTAAAATGTAAGGTTACATGGTTTTCGTATGCCGATTTACCATAAGAACGTACAAAAGGGGGAAAACTTTGACCCCCCCTAAAAAAAAATGCAGATGTAAACTTTCAAAACGCCGATACACGTATATTTTGTTTGGTCCCCTCTACCAGAATCCGTTGTCAGAACCTTGTGATTTTTTTTTTGTGTTGCGCAGTGTAATTACCGAATTATTTTAAGTTATGTCACTTTAATAATTATAAACGACAGTTAAAAAGTTAAAAGAAATATTTTGAAAATTAGAAATTAATTTTATTTGAAAATATACACTAAAATTGTCACAACTTCACTTAAAATTAACTTCAACAAAAATTTATTTCGTCAAAAGTGTCACAATTTGAATTAGGACTATTTTGCATTGAGCTGCAGCGATCCAATAGCATCAAACTTCTCGACATGAAGAGAGGCCTAACTGTATTTTGGCAACACTTAACAACAACAAAATATACTAAGCTTTTGCTTATTGATAGATATGTAGATGCATTGTGCACAGTGTTAACACATAAACCCAAAAATTAAAAATTTTGAGTTGTGTCACTTTTGAAGTGGGTGTGCGATATGATTGTTGACAGCTGGCCGACTTTCCATGTTCCCAACCTAGAAAAGTCCATTTTGAAATTACAGTAACAGACCGGTGACAGGCAGCTAGACCGGAGACAGGCAGCTAGGCCTTTGTTCATAATATCTGTATTTTTGCTATATGTGAACGCATTTATGTTCTTAAATGTTAAAACATTGAAGCACTTCGTCAATGTAAAATCTCCACTAAGTTGCGTCGTCCGGCCCAACAACCGTAGTGAACCTTAAACAGGGATTCGCCTCGAGTGGCGTTTACTTGCCTACAAATTGTACTCTTTTCCTATGCAAATCTTTAGCTTCATTCGATTTTTGCTTCAGCAACAAAGCCACGCAACACCAACATTCCTTACGTTCGGTTCCTTCACATCGCTTGAACATCCACACAAACCCTCTTAGACAACAACTGTATTTACGATGCCAGACTGAGCACTTTTTACGATAAAAGACAAATGAAAAATTGACGCTCAGGTGCGCGAGTCATTTGACGCTCATAAAATTTTCATTGCAAATATCAACGTTGGCGCCTCGCACGAATGCCGCGTTGTATTAAACTAATAATCCGCTCATAATTACGAGCAGCGTCATTCATGTGGCTGGTGTTTTAATTATTGTTAGTGGTGTGGTTGTGGTTGTTGTTGTTGTTGTAGCGACCGTTGTAAATAATTAACACAACCAGATATGAGTGATTTGCACGTAATAAACCCCATAAATAATCGGCTGGATTACAAGTGCGCCGCTTATGTGGCGTGCAACAATGCAAATTACAACAACAACAACAACAATATTGACAGTAACGACATGTGTCACTTTGGTGCGTGCAAGCATGAGAATGCGACAACGAGATATTTACATGCAAACAAATTTGCATTTAGAATTATTTGAGGTGCAAAAAATTATGCAAATTATTGACCGTTGAAGACTTGGGCGGCAACGGTGCTGTTACCTACCTACAACACCTGCACACATACAAATACAAAGTGTGTGTGCTCAGGAACATACTTAAGTGTGTGTAAATGTGAAATTGCACAGTGCCACGTGCCACGTGCCACAAGTGAGATCTTTGAAGCTTGGCTGAGATGACATTGAAAGGTGCAGCACACAGTGACAAGCTTTGTTTTGCTAGAATGCACACAAATTAACATTTATGATTTACTCTACAGATTGAATAGTAATGTAACTGACACAAGCTTAAAACTGTTGAAAAAGACTTGAAATGTTTGGCATAAGGTGCAATAAACACAAGTTGAACCAACTCCTTGAAATTTAATAAAAGAAAGAAAGGAAAAAACGATTTTAAAGAAATGAAATTTCATTTTAACACTCGTGAGGAATTTCAAAAAAACATATATATATATCCATATACATTAGACATGATTTAGATGGCGTCGCATCGAGGTCAAAGTTCACAAAAAAGCTCGAAAATTCGACAAATTGCTCCACAGCTGGCCAGAAGTCGCTCTTAGAGGGTTAAAATCTATGACTGACCCGCACTTGTTTTCTTTACTGAACATTTCTTTCAAACATATTTATACCCCATCTCCAACCCTTACTGGGGCTCCCATACAAAATGGTCGTTTTACAAAATAGGCTTCCACTGCTCCCAGGTTGCCCCCAGACGTGTGAAATGTATGGCCGACACCCATTTATTTTCCATTCCGAATGTTTATTCCAAACATACCTACCCGCTATTTTCAAATCTTAAGGAAGCTGCCATACAAAATTGGCCATTTTCTATGCTATTGGCTCCCCACTTGTAGATGTAGTAGTTAAGTGAGCAAGAAAACATCGTATCTTGGAAACTACTAAACCGATTTAAGTTAATTATTCAGCGATCGCCAACATTCTTGACTACAAAAAATACAAAATTAATTGAGGTTCAAAAGTTCACCACCAGATGGCGCCTCCCATATGATCGGAGTTGTGAGTATGTCAACTTTTGGGTTTCTACAAAGCAAAAATCAAAATGTATTGTCGAAATATAATAGCAATCGTAATTAATTGTTAAGAAATTATTTTTTGATTTTTGTGAGGAAATGGGAATTTTTTTATTCAGCCGGTATAGGTACTCCTTGCGTAGGCAGCTTGGAGCAAACATTTTAGGTTCTTTTAAGAAAATAAACTAATACGGGATCTTTAAAAATTCGGGGTCTAAAGAGGCAAAACATACGTTAAAGTGTTGTATGAAGACAATTTATTTATTAGGCCTATTGACTTCAAACTTGCGTTATTAGTAGTTAAGTCAGCCATAAAAACAAATTAAAATAGTTTTCTATTAACCAAAATTTGCTAATGAACGCAACTGTTGAGTCTCAAAGTGTCTAAAGAGACACTTTACAATTCATTTTCGATCTAAATTTTCACAGAAATGTCTCACTCATGTTTTGCGTTGCATTGCAACCCTGTAGGAATTCGGACTGGTTCGAATTGAATTTTTCAACTGGTTGCTTGTCAGTCATAGCTGACTTTAGAATCGATTCGTTTCCTTGTAGCCTTTCATCACGGCCATGTCCTAGGCGACAGTCAATTGACCTCGTCTGCATTCATTCGCAACTAGTCCAAAGTCAGTTCTAAGCAAAACAGTTTAAAAAACTTGTAAAGCAAGTAGTATGGAAACTAGTTTATTATGGATTAGTTGTCCAACCATTTGAAATTTATAGGAAAATAAAACAATTTAATTTTTTTAAATTATTTTAGACGCAAACTTTACTGACTTCTGCATTCGCTGACAGGACAAAAAATCAGTTGAAAAACCAATGAATTTTGGCAACCAGTTGTCTCAGCTCCGACAGGGAACATTTGACGCCAACACAGACGCCGACTGCGGACATGCACACACATGTACGTACGTATGTATGTAGGTAGCACGTCGCCAGTCGCATGCCGACAACAATCAATTAAGTTAATGTCTGCGTCTATGGCGCCAATTTTCAGCCTAAACAGCCGCACGCCCACTTGCCACTCACTCACGCACCATATGGCAACGGCGGCAGCGGCTGTCGCCATTGCCGTTGGCCGCTCGAACAACCCGTTGATAGTGATGACCACTGCAATAACAACAACAATAATGCCAACAAAACGACAAGCAACAACGTCCGCCATTCGTGCGGTGGCATTTACTTGGCGGCAAATCTCAATAGCCGACACAGCCTGATTGCAGCCATGACCGAGCAGAGGGGGCGGTATGCCACCCCATAAATTTACGCACACGCCCATTACGGTTCTAATTTCGTTTCGGTGCGGGCAGGTTGTGGCGGCACGAGTGCTACTTAAGCAGCACTATTCAATTACATGTGAAATTATGTGAAATTATTGGGGTTAAGGTTTTTGTCTGTCGACCAGTGCCAAAGTGGTTGCCACAGATTGCGGCACGATGGGTCGAAAAGTCGCAAATCGATGTTCAGCGAGTCGGTCTGATAGCAAAACATTAACCAACTAGTGTGAAAATATATGTTAAATGTTAGTATGTGTTTTGGTATATTGTCACGAAAGCACACAAAAAGAATTGAAGACGAATTGTTGATGGTCAGCTGAATGAAATATTTTTAGAATTTAAAGGCATATTTCAAATAATTATAAGTTAGGTTTCAACAAGTACACTTAGAGTGCTCTGAGACCTGTTGTGATGCCCAAAGACAGTGCCACTAGGATTCCACCATTCAGTGTGCAGTAGAGGTTGAATCCAACTTGAATACAGTTCCATTGAACCTGCCGCTCTACCTCAGTGTTGCAAAGCCCAGATTATCAAACGTATTCATCACACATACACACACACATACACTCTCAATCGTCCAAATACCCATTTAGCAACACTGGTGAAACAACAGCCGCATGCATTGCTAATCACCAGCAAGAAGATACAAACAATTCGAGTCCAGGTAGGACGCAGCACCATTCAGTTAAAAGCGAAATTATGGCTGAACTGGAAACTGACATTCAAACACGGCATTGGTTGCCTTTGGTGCCAATAATGCTATGTGAGGATGCTCAGCAGGCGCTCGAGTTCGAGTGAATGTGTCAACGTGATAAGCATTATTGACGACGAAATTCCAACGACAGCATGGAAAGTGGTATGACTCGGCCAAGAAGCTATGCACACATATGGCTAAGCACGACCCTAATTAAATGGGCAAAACGTTGCACAGGAAACAAACCTAAGCCATTGTTTCATTTAGCTGCTTAGACGACAAGAACAACAACGACAAGACATTGAACATTCAAGTACATTGAAAAAGTTATTTGGTAAAGTTTCTGTATGTATTTGATTCTCTTTTTGGTGCTTGAAAAATGAGGCAAGTTGCTTCAAGCTTCAAAAATCTCCGCCACTGTCGGATAACATGAGAACAGTTCGGTACAAACCTTATTTTCTGTGTGTGTTTGACCGATCAATTGTCATTGCCATTGGCTTACAACGGCCAAAATGAAATAATCAGCATCGGCTTAGCAAAAATTGAAAGTTTTGAAAGACCAACCCTCAGAGGTTCGTCAAAGAAAAATGTATAGGTATTTCTTAAGCTGGCCTCAATCAATGCAATTTGTTGTACAATGTGACAAAATTGTAAGAAATCGTCACAATGTGCGGTGCTAAAAAATATTTGGATTTTTCAGCCAATTTTTTGCAATACCAGATTGCAACGTCCAGAGGCCTTTCCAGAATAAAATTTATTAAAGTACAGCAACAAAAACAACGGTGTGATATATTATATTGATTCTGGCTATTATTTTGCAGCTACTTTCATGCGGACCTGGCTAGCGCAACGAAATTCGTAATCGCTGTTTTTTTTTTCTTCTACATTAAGAGGTCGAACTGATTGATTGAGACTGTTGATTAGTTGATTTGACAAAATTGTAAGAAATTGTCACAATGTGCGATGCTAAAAAATATGTATATTAAAATTTTTAGCCAACCAAGCCGTCTAGGGACCTTATCAGACCTAGGGACCTTACCCAAAATCTCCTTGATCACGTGTCGAAATTTAATTCCTCTAACTTTATTGGTTCTAAAGTTATTAAAAAAGGCGGAAGCTGCAATTCTAATGAAGTACAAAAATTATAATTATTTGAGTATCAGTAGGTATTTTAAATAATAAAAAGATACAAAATCAATGAAGCAAAAATAATGAAATTTTGACACGTGATCAAGGAGATTTTGGGTTTTAACATACTTACTTTTATAGAAAATTCTATATAAATATTCAAGGTTATAAAGGATTAAAACTGAGTACACAGTATTACTATGTTTGGTTTCTAGCTTTACGCCCATATGGATTTTTTCCAGTGTGAAACATTTTTTTAATTTTTGTCGCACGGTGTTACACATCTAGGTGTTGTTCGATATTGGCCAAAAGAGTGCAGTGCTCAAACTTTTCAACTGTACAATTAATTGTTTGCGCACCGAAGACATGAAGACAATCGACTTTCTGAAATTTCGAACATATTTTTTTAATAATTTTCACACACTCGGCAACAATGATTGCACAATGCATGACGTAATGAAAAACTACACTAAATACTTTGACATTCAAACATTGTTGATATTTTTGACAGTTGCTGAGACATAATAATTAATTAATTGACTGGCACGACAGCCCGCTTACGCGAGACTAAGGCCTAGCTTCCCGCAACCACCCGTGTTGTGCGTGTGAATTTGTACGCGGGTGGAGGGACCTACAGTTTTATGCCGGTTCCGAACGGCAGGTTGGGAGCTTTTTCATAAGCAATTTTTACTCTCAGAGGTTTGCCATTTCCAGCTGAGAGGACAGCCACCGAAAGAGAAAACGAGTTTTCTCGTTATTTTTTTTAGGTGTTATTACAGGCAGTATTTGAACCTGGGGTTGCTGCCTTCGACTCGCGGTCCAACGCACTAACCAGCTGAGCCACGGCGGCTGCCGAGAGACATGAGACATGCCTATTGGAAAAACTATCACCTAGCAGGCCACGACTAGGGCTGCCAGACGTCCCGGTTGTCTCGGACATGTTCTGGTTTTAAACTGTTTGTCCCGGTGTCCTGGTCCAACCTTGACGGGTCCCGGGTTTCCCTTAAACCGCCCGGTTTAAAGATTTGATTGCAAACAAATTCTTAAAAATAAAATTTCAGAATTTTCTACAAGTTTTTAATTGTGAAATAGTTACATCATCAGATAATTGAGCTTTTCGCTAGCAATAATCGTTTTTCATTTCATTCATTGTGTGCTTTTTTATACGTTTTAAATATTGTTTTTGTTTAATACGACAAAATATTGTTTTTTTTAAGGGGTTGTTCCCGGGTAGAAGTTTGAAAAAATCGATTTTTTTTTTTTGCGTTTTATTGTACCTTATACTATATACTATCACCCCCCAAAGTGGTTTTTCAATCCGCAAACTCAGTACCCACTTTTTTGCATGTTAATTGAAGTAATCTCAGCTCGCCGAAAACTGACTTTCATGTCGAAACTGATGTCATGTCGAAACTTTAATCGCGTTTTTCTCGAAACCACATTTTTTGTACTGGCCGATAACTTTTCTCAGCAACTATGAGAGGTATCGACTTGAAATTTTGGGAAAATGTTCTAGATAGTTTTCATTGGATGCTAAACCAAAGTTTTCATCATAAAATTATTGTTAAATATATTTTCAAGCACTCTAAAGGTAAAAAAAGGTGGCAAAACTGGACAATTTTTTTTTCATATGGCCGCCATTTTGTTTCTAATCAACATTTTGACTAAAACTGTGGTTTAGCATCCGCGGAATTTATTGCAGATTAATAATTGCATACCCATTTCTGTTTCAGATTACTGGTTCCCGAAATTTCTTATCGGCCAGCAGTGAAAACAAGGTCACATTGACCACTGAAAATTTGTACTTAGAAAATAAAATTTTTTGACACAAATATGAGTTTCTGTTCTCCAAATAATAAGGAACAACAAGCAAAAAACCAGAATATTGCATGTTGCCTTGTAGCTCCAAAATAATAAAATAATTTTTAAAAAACAGCCTAAAATCGGCATTCTCGACGGGAACACTCCCTTAAGTTAGCTAAGTTGTTTTGTTTTGTAGGTGTACGTTCAAATGGTCTCATTACTTTATGATTTTGTGTTTTTTATGAAATAAATGTTCGTACTATACATATTTATATAAAAAAGATATGTGAAGATACAATTTAAAGGTTGTTTTTATTAACATGTTTTTCTGTTGGCGAGTGCTACAGAGATATTTTACAATAATTTTACCCAAGATACTATACGCCGAAATCAATGCTTTGATATTCTGAAATTTAATTTGTTTATGATATTTGAGAAAAACAAACAATCCTGCATTCCCCAATATGGATTATTGAATAGCTTCAATTCGAATAAAATATTTGTTGGCGCATTTGACGTGATTAAACTGCGCAATGCAGCTGAAATTTGGCTGCATTGTGTACACTCTGAAAAACTACAATTTTCGAATATAATAAAAACTGTTGTTTTCAAAGTTTAAATTTTTCAAATTTTTTTTTTTATTCCAGAATATTAATAATTATCTGCTTTTAAGTATAATAAAAATGATTCAGTACAACTAAACACAATTGGCGGAAAAATCTTTCAAACTATTTTCAGATTTACCGATGCATAGAAAACTGTTCCTAATAGTTTGTTGAGTTTTTTTTTAATGACTTAATTTTTAGTAAAGTTAACTGCCCAAATGTTTAGATTAAAAAATTCATAGTGCTTTGGAATATTATAGTAAATGATTTTTTTTAGTGTAATTTTACGCATAGATAATTTAAAAGTTGTCCATAGTTGGCAGCGATGCGCAGGCATTAGTTATTGTCAGCAGTCAGAAGGTGGGCGGAGGGGAATGACAAATGAAAATGCTCTCGATTTGTGCAATGCATTTGCCGCAATTATTTAATGTAAGCCAAAGTAAATGCCAAAAATTAAAATTTCACACGTAGGGTTGCCAAGTGTTGCCACTCTGCTATGCAGGTAATGTAATTGATGCAATTTGAATGCAATGTAATTCATTTGTTTGTTAGGTAGGAAAGGGTGTGTGCGCACTTCCTCTCGAAAGCCAAAATGGCCCATTGTGAATCAGTTTCAACTAGAAAAGGCTCGCGCAAAGCAGACGTCTGGAGAAAACTTTTCCGGCAGGTCCCAAATTTGCTATTTTGAGGTTTTTTCCATTGTAGTAACTTGAGAACTGAAGCGCACGCAAGAGGAGGGTTAGGGGTTCAAATCCCTCGAATATCTGTTTGTTGTCTTTTGGGTGAAAAATATGTTTTCAAATAAGTGAATCTGTTCTAGTTTTTCTCTCAAGCTAATCAACAGTCTCAATCAACCAGTTCGACCTCTTAATGAAGAAAAAAAACCAGGGACTTAACTATTATAAGTTTTTTAAGAAACTAATTGCAACGTAACTATTACAATGCAACATAAATTTTATTTGTTGATTATAATTATTATTTGCGACAATTAATTTTTACGTTAATAACGCATAATAACTGTTATGAGAAATAAATATTTTTTTCATTCTGGATAATTATTATTTTGGGATTTTTTTTTGTTTACGTTGTTCATAACATTTATTTATGATTTTTATTTATTTACGTTACCGATAACTATTATTTTGAGAAGTAAACTATATCAAAATATGTATATTTTACTAGCAGGGCCCAGAAGCTTTGCACGCAAGACTGCAATCACTGGGCCCAACAAATCACGTTTCTCTCAACTTTTTGTTGATCCTGTCATATTTTTATGAAAAAATACTTGTCTAGTTATTTCTTATTTGCAGGGCTTTGAAGTTTATAGACCATCATGTTTCGCCATATAAACATTTAACCCATCGTAGACTCCGTTAGATTTTGTTTTGGAAAAATTGAAAAAAAATGACGAACTTTGGTGGTTTTAAATTTGAAGTCAAAAACCCATTAAATCATGTTTCTCTATATACATTTTAACCCATTGTTGACCCCGTTAGATTTTGATGTTTTATTTTTTTTTTTTAATTTTTTTAAAAAATACGTGTCGAAATGTTTTTGTGGTTTCACCAATTCTGAAGTCAACAAATATGCCTTTTAATTCATGTGTTTTCACAATTTCTCTAAACAACCTTTTAACCAATCGTTGACCCCGTCAGATTTTGATTTTCAAAAAAGTGAAATACATGTGTCATGTTTGTTGGCAAGTATTTTCACCAAGTTTGAAACTAATAGGTCTACTAAATAATCCAAGCCCATGTTTTACTTTTTAGACCCCGAATTTCAAAAAAATTCCTTCAAATCCCTTCATTTCATCTATTTATCCCTTCTATATGCACACTCAAACGGACCGGCCGATTTCCATGGGTTTTTTTTGTTGGATTCGTCTTGAGTCAGTTCAGGTTTATGTGAAAAGAAAATTCGGGAAAATCTGTTAGAAAAGTCGAAAAATCCCTGCCATGTTTGACCGCGAATCACTTTTGGCTGGTTTTTTTTTTTGTTATTTTCGTAGTTGTCAGAACAATGTGTGTATAAAAGAAATTTTTAGGAAAACGGGCCGTGGCACTTTTTCACCAGCCCACATTTTCAGACGATAACTTTGGAAGCATAAGTCACACATCAATTAAATTCACTACGAACTTACTATTTAGTCATGTCCTCCGACAGAGGGAATGGGGCGGGTATTGAACAAAGGGGCGTGGCGCCGTCCATACAAGCCAAATCTTCAATACAGAATATCTTCAAAATTCTTAATCGTACAACACTAAAAGTTGGTCAATCAAATGCAAGAAAAACGTAGATAATTTAAAAAAAATTCGAAATCTCGAATTCAAATTCGAAAATGCCATGCGAATTTTGTATGCAAAAAATAAATCTAAATTTCAAAAATCGTTTCCAAATACGAAATCAGTGACTTTTAATTCGGGCTAATTGATTTCTGATTCCAAAACGAGAAAAGGTGAAAAAATCAAAATTTGTTTCAGTGTGTTATTAAAGTCTTATTACAAATAAATCCCACAACCATTTGTTACAAATGAAATGATTTATATTCTATTCAGTTCTAAAATAACAGTGAAATTCAAACGAATGGGGAAACAGTGCTGAAAGTTTGTTAGTTTTTATAATGAAAAGCTTATCTCAGTTCAACAATTAGCATTGTAAAACGTATAACACAGTTTGGTTTTTAATTTAACTTTATTTCATTTTGTTTTTAATATCATTTTTTATATATTTTACCTTCTTTTTTTCTGTCTGTAATTGAGATGAAACAATTAGGTTCTTTGTGGGTGTTAAAAGTTCAAAGAATGAAATCAGAATGGTAGAGAACACAGCCATAGAAGTCGTTGAGCTATGAAGCATTCGTTGCTTTCTTTGAGTTAAAACTGAGTTGATTGTTTCAGAATTCTTAATCACCAAACAATTTTAAGCCGATTGACAAATGAGACAGTAACACAAACATGACTTGTCCAATTTTCCAGTCGAAACTATGGAAGCAACATTCCTAAGCAGTACAGATGATTCAATTTTGGGTGCAGGATTTCATACACAACTTTTGAGGCAAGTACCATATTTGAAAATATATTTGTCGCCCAACAGACACCAAACAGATATTCAAGCGATTTGAACCCCAAACTCCTCCTTTGCGTGGGCCACTGTTCCCAAGTTACTACAATAGAAAAAAACGCAAAATAGCAAATTTCAGTGTCCGAGGGCCGCTGCTCATTGGTCAACCGATCGCGCCAGGCTATTTTATTTTAATTGCATAAATCATTGCAGCACATCGCAGCGACGCATTCTGTGTTGCGTTGCTGTCTGTCAGTTGTTGCATCAGTGCGTGGTCAAGTGTGTGTGTGTGGGTGCGAGTGTGCGAGTTGCACTCATTGCCAATTGACATGTGGCCACAGGACAAACGCACGCATGGAGCATTCAAATAATTGGGGTAATGTGCTGGAAGTTTGTTTGGTTGTCATAATGAAAAATTCAGCTAGGTCAGAATGTTTTATTCAACTTGAATTTTATTCAATTCAATGCAAATTTAATTAGAGCTATTTGTTTCGAATTTCAAATTTGCATTCATGCAATCCAATACAAACCAACAAAAACATTCAATTTTTGTTGCTAAGCACTGTCGAATGCTGCCATTGAAATCAGCGTAAAGCAGCGCACATACGAATTGAACTGAGCCGTAATTGGCGCGCACACGCAACGGCATCAAGTTTTGTTAAAATACGCAATTAGCCGGCGCATGCAACAAACAAGTTGCAAGTCGCTGTGTATTTGCGGCCAGTATTGCTAGAATTTGTTTGTAGTTGACATAATGACGCAATTATCGATTCCGCCAGCGCGGCGCCACCGATGAATGGCCGCCTAATAGTTGTGCGTTAATTTGTCGGTCTCGTGGTTGCGCCGCCGCCTTGTGCCGTTGTGGGCATTGACAATTTTGTTTTAGCCGAACTAACATAAATTAAAATATTTAATTAAATTGAACCGCTTTGCAGAGTTCAATTTATTTGGTTTAGATTTTTTGCATCAAATTTGCTTCATTTCATTTGCAATAATTTTCACCAGAATTTGTTTTAGAAACTCGTTTCATTTGACAATTATTGTTACATTGAAAATACCAATTAAAATTCGAACTTTGACATAGCAAAATTTTTGACAGCAATTACTGCGTCACTGAAATATCTCGCACCGCATTTATCTCACCAATCATTCAATAGCAACAATGTAAGTATTTCGAAGCTTTTGTTGTCTTCAATCAAATACAAAAAAGTGATGATTTGATTAGTTTGTTTCGACTTAAAAGCGCCAAAGCATTTTTAAGGGCCAATTATTTTGTATGCTCTCATTAATCTAATTGAAATTTTGACTAATAGCTATCCAAAAGTAATTGAATTTTTTTAATTTTTACACTTTTGTCCATTTTCTTAGTGAGTATATTTTTTAAAATTCTGTACAATTCTTGTTGGCTTTTAAACAAACCTAAAAAAATTTTATACAAACATTTATTCTAACGTCAACATTGGAGACATAAATAACTACAAAGGTAGTCGAATATTGTTCTGCATACTTTTAGGCTGCCTTGTCCAAATGGCAGCTCACTGGGCAAAGTGTCTAAACTTAAAAAATGGCGTACTTATCTCGAAGAAATATTGTTCTAAAAGCCATAGCAACGTGCTGGGGAATCTTCCCCAGCACGAAATTAAGTCGCTGCTGAACTTTGCTAGAAAGACCCACATTCTCACTGATCACTCTAACTCTTCAACTTATGCCTCTCGAGGCCTCATGCGTGGCAGACCTGACCAATCAAGGAGAACGTGAAAACAATACAAAACTTCCAAAAAGGTCCGGCTCTCCGGCAAAGCCAAGTCAAGCTGCTTGATGAGCCTAGAAAGCGAAGCAGTTTAGCTCTCACATCTGTAAAAGATTAAATTTGATTGATTTTGTTGCTTTAGGAAAAAAGTGATGAGCCTGAGATTCAAAATAAATAAAATAAATAAAATTTAGGTGCTTAGTGTTCAACAAACCATAAGACAGGTTGGCAAATTAGAAACTAGAAGTAGGAAATAGGAAAGTTGGCTAGAGAAAAAATGCAAATTTCACATTCTATATCCATCCACATTCTGCACATTCCACATTCCATTCTCTATCTATATTCTATAATATATCTATATTCTGTTCTATATCTAAATGCATCAAACATTACATTAAAACGTTACATAAAAAAATTATGTGCATCACTGTTAGTGCAATTTTAAATTAACCCAAAACAACACAACTGTACAATTCCGCTGAGACTTGTGCGACATAATTCCATTGCCGCTGAGGGTGGCAGCAATGCTGATTATTTTGGCGTTGCCGTTATTGTCGCCAACTTCAACGGGCCACGGGCCTTGTTCAATGGGAAATAATTTAAGACCAAACTTAATTATCCGCACATGAAGGTTTAATTTATTTATAACAATAAATTGCCAAAGCTTTAAAACCCACCAACAAGCAGGCCACAAATTAAAAACCCTCCAAAAAAAAAGTGCATTGTGCATGAAATTAAAACAAAAAACAAAAACCTTTTTATAAATTTACACCACAGGAGCCAAAATGCGCGTAGTTTTAATAGATTTAAAGTGGGAAGGAAATTGAATACTTTTTGTGGTTAAAGTTCATTAAACAGGGCCGGATTTTTGTGATGCGATTTAATCGTTTTTAATAAAATTAATTACTTTTTTAAGAATTTGACTATCTATCTATCTATCTATCTATCTATCTATCTATCTATCTATCTATCTATCTATCTATCTATCTATCTATCTATCTATCTATCTATCTATCTATCTATCTATCTATCTATCTATCTATCTATCTATCTATCTATCTATCTATCTATCTATCTATCTATCTATCTATCTATCTATCTATCTATCTATCTATCTATCTATCTATCTATCTATCTATCTATCTATCTATCTATCTATCTATCTATCTATCTATCTATCTATCTATCTATCTATCTATCTATCTATCTATCTATCTATCTATCTATCTATCTATCTATCTATCTATCTATCTATCTATCTATCTATCTATCTATCTATCTATCTATCTATCTATCTATCTATCTATCTATCTATCTATCTATCTATCTATCTATCTATCTATCTATCTATCTATCTATCTATCTATCTATCTATCTATCTATCTATCTATCTATCTATCTATCTATCTATCTATCTATCTATCTATCTATCTATCTATCTATCTATCTATCTATCTATCTATCTATTTTCATACTTTCTATCTTTTCATACTTTTAGACAAATTATCACTTCGAAATGCGCCACAAAATGCGGCCCTGTGCTGGGGGCGAGCACACAAAAAGCACACTTACGCCCATACGCACGCGATGTTTTTAAATGTAAAATGTTTAACATTAAAATGGCGTCATTAATTAAACGCTCGACAACAATGCCCAAGCGAAAAACTGCTTAAATTTCGCTAAAGCAAAATCAACGAAAATTAAATAAAAAGATTTTAAATGCGAAAATTGCGCTGTTCGGCGTCGTGAATATTTGATGACCAACAATCGACGTTTGTGGTTGGCGTTGTGTCGTGCAGTGAGTGCCGGTAATGCAACTGAAAAAAATTGCAACGCACCAACGGATCCGACAAATTGGCAGCTTTAGTTGAATGGGCAGAATGGTGCAATTTATATTTTAAATGCAGCCACCAACTAACCGCACAATGGTGAAAATGCAATGAAAATAACAACAACAACAACCACAACCACAACAAAAATTGCAAACGCAGACACACAGACAGACCGAAAGAGTCCCAAATGAATAGCTTTGGCCGCAATGTAACCAAATTCGGGTAAAATCAATTTGTCCACCCAACACCAAATCCCCAACTTCCCAACCCTCTCCGCACCCCGCCCCACTCGACCAAACTACAATGAGCTCACCAAGCACACACACATTACATTTATACATACATATGTGTAGATATGTGTTACTGTGCATATTTGCGCCATTTGTGCGCAGCTTTGTGTGCTGTTCCCTGCTGATTTATGGCACCCCGTTCCACTGCCACTCCCCACGCTCGCCGTGCGTAATGCAAATAAATACGCTCTAATGTCAACTCATTGAAAATTTTTAACGAAAAAATGGCGAAATTTCAATGCGCCACAGTGAACGGAAGGGCAAATTAATGTGTTTCCCTCCCATCCATTGCCTTGTCCCCATGTTCTTTCGACTCTCTCTCCAATTCGCCGCGGATCGTTGCCACCCCCGCACACACACACACAATGGCAAATATTGTGGAAAACAACAAAAACTCACCGTCAACTTGGTGCTGCCAAAATTCACATTAACACCCACTTTCGACACTCCCGCATGCCCCGCCGGTCGTCGCCAACACACCATAAAGGCACAATTGCGGTGCGCCACTATTGGCGGCCACCTAAAACCGCACCAAATGGACAATCGCGCCGAGGCAGCGCGCATTCCGCAGCGGCGGCCGTTGAGCGGGTTTTTATTACAGAACGCGCGCCGGGTTCGTGGGCCGACAATAGCGAACCATTCAATTATGCATTCCCCACACACAAATGGAACGCGCTTTCGTTCAGTCCGCCCTGCATATTCGTCTAACCATCAGCCGCACCTCGCATCGGCCAGATGCAACAACAACAGTACAACGCAACATGGTTTGCTCTTCGATTTCGCTCGTCGCGTATGAAATTGCGGGCCATGGTGCGTGATAAATTTGATAAAAATTGCTAACCAAATGTCAGCAACATGTGCCAAAATTGTTTCATTCACATTGGCCACACTGTACCCTCCCCCGTTCTGATCCATCTCAGCCCATCTGTACGAACTCTGAGCGCAGCCACACCGTTTTTGCGCGCCCCACCTCTCATCAGCTCGCCCCACATTTCACAGCGCGCACTGACGGCACTGCTGGGTTTTCCAGCGGAAATACAATAACAACAATGACAAAATACCCCAAATGGCGACGCTGTGCTGCCTGCGCCTGTGTTGCCTCACCACCAACGCCAGCGCCTCCCCGAACCGGCATAGATTCGTATCACTTCAATATTCAGCAATTTGGCATTGTTTGGCGTTCGCAACGGAACAGGAAGTCGAACTGGAGCGAATGGCCACACTGCAGCAGGCACTGTCGTCGGCGTGTCGCTTGGCAACTGGGCTGCCATTCGAAAGACTTCGAGACAGCGTCAGACAACAATGCAGACCAATTTGGATTTTATCTCGCCTCAAAATTCAGTTCTTCACATTCAAATTGTTTGCAGCTCCTAATGGAAAAGTAGATATCAAAGTTGAAAAGTTCCAACTGTCGCTTTTATTGGGGATTTTAAGCAATAAACATGAACAGTAACCAACTCCGAAGCAGAGCCAACTGAATGAAGACCACAACACAGCCTTAAGTCATGCATTATGTGGCCGTTTCGAACAGCACAAAAAGATTCATTATAACAAAAAAAAATCACAAAATCATTCATTAGTATTCGACTTTGTAAATCGTGAATGGTCTCCCCTGATTTAATGGATCCAAGTCAAGTGTCAGCAAACTGTTTTTCTCAAACTTGAATTCGACTTCCTTTCAGAACCCAATCAATGGATTGAAATGTATTGAAGTTCACACTTGATTTCTTGCTCATTACAAAACATTCAGGAAAACCATGTCTGAAGGGGTTCATAATTTAATTTTCATATCCTTGAAACTAATTCCAACTTACAAATTAAACTCTAAATCACATTTATGAAAGACTACTGTGTGTCTCAATTTATTTTGAACACTCTAACTTGAAGAGCTCAAACAGGCTTGACAGCAAGAAATTAAATTTCTATGGCATATAGAACACCAAATATACGAAACTTCGACTGGTTTAAAAATTTATATATGCATTAACCATCTGATCAGCTAGTAACAAACTACCGAACCTAATGTTAACTTTCACTTATGACCACAAATCAATCGTTATTAGAAACTTGCCGAGAATCATTTGCAGCATTGAGTGCAATAAATCTCTTACTTACTGCCTGCAAGATCTTTCCAGACATCCATCTAATCTCTACAGAGATCTTGTAGGCAGTACTCCCCTTCCCTTCACATGCCTTCAGAGCCAATTAACCCGAAGTCTACGTGACTTGGTATACATAATTTCAACTGATATGCATGCAAAATTGGTCCGCTCGCTCGACTTCTGTAAACGTAGTCGCAGTGGACATTCGAATGAACATTTTATTGAATGCACTTTAATCTAGAAATAACTTATTTTTTTCAATTTTAAAGTTCGGGTTCCTCATCATTTCTAAATGATATCTTCAACCACATCTAGATTATTCATACAAGATTTTATGATGATATCTCAACAGCATCAAAAGTTATCATGTGCAGCAACCATCTGAAAAAAAGAAGGACAAACGATTAGACGAACAAATGACAAACCAATCGCAACACCTTCGAACGTTGGGCGTGAGGTGAATTATCGACCCATCGACAGACAGGCAAACAGACAATCGAATACGTGTTTAAAAAGAGTGAAAATAGTGACTCACTAACTCATTGACTGAGTTGTAGGTTGAAGCTGTAGGCATGATAATCGAACTGTAACTCCACTCTGGAAAAATACAAGAAATATTCTTCAATCACTTTTTAGTTAAATTGAATTTGAATATTTAGAAATATTTCTTCAATAAACAAAATATTATTACAATAATTTTTTTAAATATTTTTTTTAATATTAAAAGCAATTTCCGCAGAAAATGTAAACAATATTTCAGTTCAAATTGATAAATAGAAAATTTTGAAAACAGTTCTTACAAAATTGAAGCGAACTCAAGCACTTTAAACTATAAAATATATAAAGTAAACACTTTTCAAATTCCTTCAACTCTTTTACAACCCCGCTAAGACGGATTTTTTTAAATTCGGTGTCTAAAGGGGCAAAACATGGGTTAAGGTGTCGTATAAAGAAAAGTGATTAAATGGCAATATTGATTTCGAATTTGATGAAAGTATCCCACATCAAAAATTATTTGAAAAATAAAAACCAAAATTTAACGAAACCAGCAATGGGTTAAGGTTCGTATGCAACAAGACTATGAAAAAAAACCTGAACACTATATTTGGAATCATATTTTTCATTAATTTTCTTTTTTTCTAAATTAAAATCTGACGAGTCAACGATGACTTAAAAGTTTGTATGGAGAAACATGATTTATGATTTTTTTTTTACTTCTTGCTGAAAATACTCCAAATCAAAAATAATTCGTCGCCGATTTTTTTAGTTTTTCAAAAATTAAAAATTTAACGGTACCAACAATGGGTTAAGGTTTGTATGCAACAAGACTATGAAAAAAAATCTGAACCGATGGGTCTATTGACTTAACTGGTGCAAACACTTGGAATCAAAAATAGTTAGACACAAGTTTATTTATAAACATTATTTTTTTTTAAATCAAAATCTGACGGGGTCAATGAAGGGTGAACGGCTTGCATGATTTAATGTGCTTATTAAATATGGTGAAAGTACTTCAAATGAGAAATTATTAGACAAGTATTTTTTCATAAAAATCTGATGGTGTCAACAAAGGGTTAAGAGAAACTTGATTTATTGGACCTATTGACTTCAAACTTGCGTGCAAATCCGCAGAGTCCTGATAGTTCATTATACAAAAATATGTTCCACATTCTTCTTAAAAATTGTTGCAACATTCAGCGTTTTAAATTTCAAATATTTATCGCGCACTCGAAACCAAAAATGCTCAACTAACAATAAACATTACTAAGCTTAATGACTTTTTGTGCTGTGCTATTCAATGCTTATAAATCCAGTTGAACAAATAAATTACGTGCCACAAAACAAAATCAACTGAAATGGAAAATTTCATCAACCTAAACAAAAGCAAAACAAGTGTCGATATATTGAAATTAAATGTGGAATTATTGTAAAATTTTGTGCGACCAGACAGACGGACGGACGCATGTAAATTGTTTTGCGCAAATATGCAAACAAAGCAGCGCCTGTGCGTAGCACAGACAGAGTAAAGATTAAATTTTCGAAGGCAAACATATTGACGCTGTAAAGCAAAACAACCCCATACGCCTCGCCCTCCCCTCCCCCTACCGGCTCTAAGTGCAACGCACGTACGCTGCCTGACAGAAATCATTATGCCGCTGTACACACAAACGCACCATTCGACCAACAAACAAGCAATTGTATGCGTATGTGTGTGTGTGAGTGCCGCATAGTAATAATAATAACTCATGTGAAAAGGATATGGAAAATATTGCCGAGATGTGTTTTCGAAAGGACGCCGGCAAGCGCAGAGCCTAAGCCTTTTATCGCACACAGCATTGAGCTACTGCCGCCACTTGCGTGCGACTTATTGTCTTGTCTTCTTGTGTTCGTCGCTGCCCACCCCTCCGCCTGGCGCCAACCACCGGCATGAGCCATAAATAGCAGGCAATGTTGGGTGCCGCCGGTAGATGGCACTGCAACAAGCAGCTGTTTGTGCAGGCATAAGTAAATGTGATATTGTTGTTGTTGTTGTTATTGTTGTTGTTTGTGCATTCTGTCGAGCTCATATGAAAGTCAAAAGTCTGGACGCGCCACAAACCTGGAACGTCGGACATCCGGTCAATCGACGGCACTTTATTACAGCAAATTTCATGTCAACGCAAACTAAGCAAAACTAGCAAATTACAACAACAACAAGAATGCAAAAGCACTACCGACCTCAACACAACAATGGCAGCCAACAAAGGCTACAAGTAACAACAGCCATTGCAGCAACAATAACAATAACAGTACAACAAAAAAGCGACAGTAACAGGATGTTTGAAATTCTAAGCAGCTTGCATTGAAATTATTTTCGAACTCTGCACACATAAACATACAAACACACACACGACGCACACAGTGAGCAACAAAAGCAACAATAACTGATAGTGGTGAGCAAGGCGAGTGCAAGAAAACTCGACAATACAACACATTTCGATTATTGTGCAAAGACAATGCTGCACAAAACATGGCAACAGTCACAGCTCCACCACGTCAGCCTCGACCAGCTATCGGGCCGCACACGTGAGACAACAAGCGGCCTATTGTCTATCGTTCACCAGAAACTATACTAAAAGCAATCCGTTGCGTTCTAAAATCATCGTCACAGCACAACGATGGCCCACATTCGGCATTTCAATTGTTCACGAAATCTCTTCAAAACGCCTACAATATTCAATGCATTCGCACGTTTAATTTCAATCCTTTGCGCTCGAACGAACGTAATGAATGCAGTTTGTGTTTGACTCACTTGAAACGTTTCAAATTTCAAATTACAACGTTTAAACAAGTTGGAGTTTGTTAAACCTTCAACGAAAGCATTAATATTGGTAATGTTTGTATTTGTTGTATTTGAAACGTCAAACGTTTTCTTAACACTTTCGACCCCAAAGTTGCCTGAGAGCAACTTCACCTATTTGTCATCTTACATCAAAAGCTACGATTGATTCATGAGTTTAATTTAATTAAATTAATATTTTGAGAAGTGTTTGAATTCACTTTTTTACAAATTACAAAAATTTTACTGCTATCCCCAAAATAATTTCCAATAATTTGCAGCGATATCAGGGAAAGTTTGTGTTCTAATTGAAGTCGACGAATTGGGCGCGTTTGATTAAAACCCTGTTTTTTTAATAATGGTTAAATAAAATCAAAAAATGATCATTTTGTATTTTTCCATAAATATTAAATCATTTTTCTGTAATTAAAAAATATTTATACAAAATTTATTTAACCCGTTTTAAGCTGAAATTGCTCAAAATAAAACTAGCTCTAGAACTCTAACAAAGAGGCGTGGTATTTTCAGACGTGTGCACACTTCTTGGGCAAGTGTTTCATGATTTAAATACCAACAAGTAATATCGAGACACAGGGTAAAATTCGGGGTCGAAAGGGTTAAACATTTATCAAAAGAAATAGGAATTGCAAAAACGCGCAAGACTACAGTTCAGTGCCTCTAAATTATGAACACTTAGCAATGGCGCTGAGATAATACGTCGCACTTCTTTTCTTGGCAATTCTTTTTACTTAGTCCTTAGTTTTTTTTTTACTTTTTTAGTAGTTCGACAATTGCAGCAACTGCGTTCTGCAGGCCTGTTTTTTGTCTCTGCTGCGTCTTTTGCCACTCAGAAGGGAAGAAGAAGGGCATAGCTTTTATTTTTGCTTCTGAAATGTCAGATTTCAACTTAACCTATATTTTGCAGTATTTGAATAAAAAAAACTATTTAAATCTCATTCCTTTCCTCATCAGTTTAAAATTTGTGTTATAACAATGTTGACAACAATGTTGTGTTTCATACATATTTCATACCGGTGGAATTTGTTGTATCACCACAGATCTAAATGTATTTCATATAGAGGCAGCCACCCTAACCTTACCTAACCGTACTGTACCAGTTGTAATATCACAGAACAGTTGTGCTAAAAAAAATAAGAATTTAAGTTAATTACGAAAACTTGTGGAAAACCCCAAAGTCAACTTGGTTACTTAAAAAAAAACCGTTTTCATGTAGATGATTGAGAAATGTGGCAACCCTGTGACTATAAGCTAAGCTAGACGGCTCAGGTAGGTATATTGTAGGGGCTGCCTTTATATGAGACTTAGACTCCATTTTGTTTTTCTTAAACTTTTGTAGTTAAGCAATGCCTATGACTTAAATCTGGAAATTTCGTCATTTTTGGAGAGCTATTGCACCAAGTGTGTTGGCTAGATTTTTCAGATTTAAGTTTAATCGGTAACGTCAACATTGATAAGTGCAAAGAGTAACAGAAATTGTCTTAGAAACCTTTAGTTTTGCAATAAAAATGATAATAATACATTGAATTAGTAATAAATCAAATTGAATTTTTTTCTGAGATTGGAAGATATCGACATTATTCGACAAAGAAAGAATGCTTCTTAAAATTTAAAAAAATCCAGGAACATACTTTCACATACTTTTTAGATATTTTCCTCTAACTTTTGCCAATTTTCAGATTTTTAATTTAGAAAAATATTTTAAATTACAAGTGAAGTAAAAGCGTCAGCTTTGGAATTTTTGAGAAAACATTTAAAGCGAAAATGGCCACATTATTTCTTAATCTATATGGCAAGTTTTAGCAACTTCTGGGTTACCATGTATTTTTACAATTTTGTTTACTCAATAGACCAAAAAACAGAAAATATGTATTTACATTTTTTTGTGAAAAAAGTTTCAACTTTGAGCCGCTTTTGCACAGACACTAATTATTTTTTTGCACTGATTTTTTTGGGTTTTCTTAGTTGGAGTTCTACCTTTCAAATAATATCAAAATCTTTAAATTCTGAGACTATAAATTTTTTGAATTTTGTCTATGAAACGAATCACTGTGGAATGGAGGAAAGGAAAGGAGGGAGGGGACCTACAGTTGAAAGCCGAATCCGAACGGCAGTTTTTGACAATTCTATCACACTTGGAGCTTTTGCTATGGCCTGCTGGGAATCGAACCTAGGGCCTCTGGTTCGAGAAGCCAGCGCGCTACTCGCTGCACTATCGAGGCCGGTCAGACAGCTCAACATCACCGAAAAATTATATCGCTTTACTTTTACTTTACTTTTTTCTAATTCGCTTATTCTAATTTTGTTTTTGTTTCCTTTTTCCGACAGATAGTGAAATTTCAAAGATTTGATTTAAGAAAAGGCAAATTTCAAGGATTTTGTGTTGATGTCGATTGATCTCTGTGAACATTTTTGTGGTGATGGGATTGAAAAATTTATGTATTTATCAGTTTTCTTTAAAATTTCGCGATATCTTGGAATTATTGGTGCAGATATGTAAAGATTACATCAATAAATTTAACACTGTTTTTCATAAATTTTGAATTTAAGAGACCATAAAATCACGCTTTTGCTTTTCAAAACCAAAAAATGGTTTCAGAACAGTTGCCCAGTGAGTTATTATATTTCAAAAATTACATACAATATTTTCAATATTTTTAAAACTGTGCCTTTTAGTAATTAGATATTTTCAATATTTATAGCTAAAAAACAGTTTACTCATGTTTTTCTAAAACAGGATTTTTCTCTATCCATACATTTCTAAAAACCATACAATTGATAGCTCCAGTATAACATTTTCAACTGTCATACTTTCACTAAACTTCTTTCACAAACTACTTTCACTATCTTTGTACACTGTCACTTGCTCAAAACACAGTGTGAACACAACCCAAACCAATATAGTTTACAATTCTCCCTTTATGCGGCCACAACAACAACTCCTGCAGATTGAACGGTGCAGTATGGCAACAGAAATGGAACTGCAAGCAATAAACCATCGCATCTGTTATTAGGCCGCTCACGCCAAGTTCTGCGCTCCTTCCACCACTGCCGGCATGCAAAATTTAAAATTCCTTTTGTTCTGCTCTGCACAACTTTCTTCTATCAAAGTGAGCTGTGTTGATTTATTTCTTCCTTCTGAAAAATGCAAAAGAATCGAAGTTTAAAGAACTTTACAATGCTCGACATTAAAGTTGTGGCTGTCGTTTTGATGTTGAAAAGTTTTAAAAATACAAAGGTTTGTATAATTATAACCTAAAAGTTATGAAAGTTTGATAACTAACTGAAGAGGTCGCAGTTTCCAGTTAATCATAGACATTTTATTCTATTCTTTGAGGTTTCCAATGTAATTTTTCACTCTAAAAAATTGTTTGTATTGGCACCAAATACAAAAATTCTCTTAGACGTTTATTGACTTCAAACGTACCCTACTTGGATGTAGGGTTTGCTCATCACACTCGTTGCCATAATGTTAAGACTTGACAAAACTTTTGCATTTCCCCACTTTCCATCTCTCGTTTGGTTGCAGGTAATTGATGAAAATCTTAACTACAAAGTTAAAGTTTCTACTTAGCTTAAAGTTTGTACTTAGCTTAAAATATTGAAATTATGCCAGAGGCTTACTTGAATTTCATAAAGTCGTCATCGGTAAGCACACTTATTATCGATATATAAATACGTCTATAGGTAGATACTTGCCTACTTACCCACATCTAGATAACTGCCTATCCGTTTATACGTATGAACTTATTTCTATATTAATATTTATAATAAAGTTTTAGTTATTAGCTCCGCAACCATTGAAATAATTAAGAATTTACAGTGATTTAAAGAATTTTTCCTAATACGTTAGTTTGGGAAAGAAGATCAAATTGTATAAGATTACTAATCAAAACGCATGGCACTTAAATAAATCTTATATTAATGAGATTTCATTATTTCAAACCTATACCCCTTCATTGCTGAGAATCTCTTAACAGTAACCTTGATTTAATTAGAATTTTGCAAATTTCAATTATCATACTTTCAATTAAATTACAAAACAGTTTTCTTCTTTTTGTTTAATACCTTTCCAGACAGCAGTTTGTTCCTTTATATATTTTTTTATTTCATTTGATTTAATTTTATTTATTTTAATTTATTTTATTTTATTTTATTTTAATTTAATTTATTATACATTATTTATTTAATTTTAATTTATTTTATTTTAATTTATTTTATTTCTATTCATTTCATTTTATTTTATTTTATTTTATTTTATGTTATTTTATGTTATTTTATTTTAATTTAATTTATTTCATTTCATTTTATTTCATTTATTTATTTTATTTCATTTCATTTCATTTCATTTCATTTTATTTTATTTCATTTATTTATTTGATTTTATTTCATTTCATTTCATTTCATTTTATTTCATTTATTTATTTTATTTATTTTTTTTAATTTTATTTTATTTTATTTTATTTTATTTTAATTTATTTTTTTATTTTATTTTACTCTATTTTATTATACTATTTTTATTTATTTTTATTTAATGTTATTTTATTTTTTATTTTTTTTATTTTAATTTAATTTATTTAATTGTATTTCATTTTACTTTATTTTATTTTATTTTAATTTATTTTGTTTTATTTTATTTTATTTTATTTTATTTTCATTTATTTTATTTTTTATTTTATTTTAATTTATTTAATTGTATTTTATTTTACTTTATTTTATTTTATTTTATTTTATTTTATTTCATTTTATTTTATTTTAATTTTGTTTTATTTTATTTTATTTTAATTTTGTTTTATTTTATTTTATTTTATTTTATTTTATTTTATTTTATTTTATTTTATTTTATTTTATTTTATTTTATTTTATTTTATTTTATTTTATTTTATTTTATTTTATTTTATTTTATTTTATTTTATTTTATTTTATTTTATTTTATTTTATTGTATTTTATTTTATTTTATTTTATTTTATTTTATTTTATTTTATTTTTGTTTTTTGTCCTTTAAGATCAAATTTAGCAAGCGATATTTTTATGTGATATCGAACACTTAACAAAATACACGAAATATAAAATTTAACCAATCAGTTATAATAAACATTCAGAATGGTTTATAATAACATTTCACATTTCATTTTCATCTCTCAATAACAGTTGGCAACGCTATCTCTAGTCTGCTTAACATTTCCCCGTATTCGCGTTGGTATCCTGCGTCGCAACTTCGGTGTGACAAGGATATTTTGCTTGCTGCGAAAAAGCAATGCGGCGAATAGCTGAAACTCGCCAGGTAACCCGTATAAGTCGGCAAGGCAGTTCAAGTAGTTGTTGGGTTAAGGGTAGTTTGGCTACAACAGTAGATTGACCAGAATGGAAATAACTTTTGGGATAAATGTAAAACTGCCAGAATAACAGAGAAATTACGCAAATCTTTAACAGTTTTCAAGGATATGTTTTGTGTCACTGTAGCACTATGTATTTTTTTCTATCAAGCCTGTCAAAAAGAAAGAGTGCCGTATAAAATCTCATCATCATCCTACAATTTTCCCTACTTTAAGATAGGAAAAAGTCTTCATGGTGCTTCAAGATTATGAGAAACAAAAGATTTGGTCAGACAGCTCTTTGCTTCTCGTCTATTGGACTACAGCTTTTCCTACACTGAGGTAGGAGAAAGTCTTCAAGGGGTTTCAAGAATTTGAGAAGCAAAAGAATCGCTCACACATATTTTTGCTTCTCGTCTATTGCGCTACAGCTTTTCCTACTCTTAGGTAGGAAAAAAGTCTTTAATGTGTTTTAAAATTTATGGAAACAACAGATTTGCTCACTGGGATTCTGATTCTCATCTCTTGGCCTACAAATTTTCCTTCTCTGAGATAAGAAAAGAGATAACCATGAAGACGGTGCATAGAGATTATGGAAAACGAAAGCCTTTTGTTTCGCATCTATTGGCCTTCAATTTGGTTCACGTGCCTTGCAATGTTAGGAACCAGAAAATACTTCACAGTTACTCCTTTTTCCTTGAGTTTGTTAGCTGAACAACTGCATAGATATGCCGAATGACCAAAACTCTCACCGTTTCTGTTTCCGTTTCGCATCAAGCACCCTGCGCCTCAATCACATCACTCCGATTCGCTCATCATTCGCACACCGCATCCAGCTGGCACCCAACGCCACTACGCACCGCCAAACTACGATGATATCACGTTGTGGTGGGTTTCTGTGCTGCGCATGCGCAGCCTACGTCTCTGCACATATTTCCGCTTGTGCGATAAAATCGCCGCGGTGCGCCCTTGAAGACAGCAACGATGAAATCACAATATTTGTATTCATTCCCGTTGTATAAAGTGTAGTAAAGTATGGCAAAAATCGTTGCGTTTGGCTGTTGCGTCGTGAAGGAATCAAGGACAGAGCGAGCAATAAACCAACTTCCTTCGGTGCTGCGATCAATACCAGCAAGCAACGGCCGCTGCATACATATTGAATTTTGCGCCTTCCACCGTTTACGCAACTCGAACAGCCGGCCGAGTTAAATCAACTCTCACCGCTGCACAGTAGCCGTTTTTGGCACTTTTTAAATATTCATAAATTCCTCTGACGCCACATTTGGCCAATTCCGCCAAATTCCAAATTCAGTATTTAACATTTCATTGGAGAAAAATAAAGCGAGACTGCGAATTTCAAGCGAAATCGCCGCCGATCGCACAGTCAATGCCGCGCCACGAAAACGCCGATCGTTAAGTGGCTTTTTAAAACAAACACATTTAATTTATGGCAATTAATTGAACAGCTTCAGAATTGATTCATTCAAATTTTAACAAGAGCGCCACATGGTGCAGCTCAGCGCGACAGGGGCCGCGGCGCTGCCGAGGAAGCGCGATCAGGCCGGCCGATAAAACGCAATCGTAAAAATTTATTAGGCCGACCTTTTGATTAACCGCAAACCAATAAACAGCCGCCGCAATAAAAAACACTGAATGTTTATAAGAAATTCAAGACTGCTGGAAAAAATAAGAAATAAAGATCCCCAAATCGAATAAATCGAATTGAAATAAATCGAAATTTGGTCGCTAATCACTGAAACGAGTTAATAAATGTATTTTATGCGGCTCGCTCAAGCGACGCAAATGCGAGCCGCAACAGCAACTGGCAGCACGAATCGAATATTTTATGTTTTCCCATAATGTCGGCTTTTGCTCAAAGTACAGTTTTTTTCTGAAATAGGCGTTTTGAATATGCAGGCAAAATTATTGAAAAATACAAAATACAAAAAGAGTTTATAGACGCAGATAAATAAATAAATTTAATTGCGTCGTCTTCACAGAAAGCTGCCCAAAGCTGATCAAGTTCGATCAAAAACTTGACAAATTTGACGATGATGCAAAATTTAACAAAAGAATTGAATGAAAAGAAATTAAAAGAATCTTTTAGCTCAAACTCACTAATGGTTTCTTTGATCTTTATATGGTATAATCTTGAACTTTGATCGCTTCTTGGAGGATTATTTGTTCATGGATAACAATGTCCAAGCCGATCAGGCTGGATCGCAAATGTAAATTATTAGAAAACAATTTTAAATGTAAAATTATTTGGACAAGTTGTAGGTGAAAACTTTGAAGTCAAAATCTAATTATTTTCCTGACCTCTATATACAACTATATATGTACATATATACGACTTGAGCTCGAACCGGTTACTAGCAGATTTTTCTTATTCACGGATAGTAATGTCAAGGCCAAAGTCAAAGGTGGGTCAGAAACTTGAGACAAAAGGGGAATGGTGCAAAATTTAGTGGACAACTTGGAGGTGAAAACTTTTCAATTCAAAATCTAATTATTTTGCCGATGTCAATATACATATGTTATGTATATAAGACTTGAGCTTGAACCAGTTACTGGCAGATTTTTCTCATTCATTGATTAATGTTAAATCCGATCAAGTTGGGTCAGAAACTTCAGACAAATTGGAAATGGTGCAAACTTTCGTGGACAACTTGGAAAAGAAAAACCTTAGATTCAAAATCTGTTGATTTTCCTGATCTTTATACCAGACTTTAACTGACCTACTTGATTTTTCCTTGCTCATGGATAGTAATGCTAAGCCGATCGAGTTGAATCGAACGAATTAACGATGATGCAAAATTTAACTAAAGATTTGAAGGTTAATAGAGTTTGAATTCAAGCTGTAATATTTTTCCTGATCTGTATACCAGGCTTGAGTTTAAACCAGTTACTGGCAGACTCTTTCTTGTGCATGGATAGTAATGCCAAAGCCGATCAAGTTGGATCAGAAACTTGACAAATTTGACGATGATGCAAAATTTAACAGAAGATTTTTGAGGTAAAGACTTTGAGCTCAAACTTTCATGTTTTCCTGATCTTTATACCAGACTTGAGCTCTAACCAGTTCCTGAAAGATTCTTCCTTGTTTATGGATACAAATTTTTCATCGGGATTTGAAAATGTTTCTCCCCGTTTTGACATATCATATGTCAAACGTCATTCAACCATTGTTATTGTAAACCAGTGGAAATAACAAGAAACAGGTATCAATTTTTATTGCCACAATATTTTTATTATATTTAAATTATAACGAGAATTGTAATAGAGATCCGTATAATCTATTTCAAGCAAGAGAGTGTAATTTACAAATCAAGCAAAAAAGTAATGCTGTAGGCAGGAATATCTTATAAAGCGATAGCTATAGTCTAACCACCCACACTGACTTTAAAATATCTTGATCTTTAAAATATTATGTAAAATAAATAAGAAAATATTGTAATAATCGAATAAGCAATATCTGGTCATTTAGTTTTTGTTAAGGCCACAGTTTTGATTTAATGTCTTCACAATTTATTTTAGCCAAGGCAACCAAGTTCCATAAATTGGAAATTTCTTACATTTATTTATCGATAGTCCAGTTGCGTGCTGGCTTCTCATACCGAGGCCCTTGGTTCGAATCCTAGCTCGGGCTGGTGAAACACTCATCTACTTCTATCGGTATACACAAAAAGCAAATGAGAATTACAAGAATCGCACAAGTGTGCTCTTATGTGGTATCAATCTTCTCTTCTCCCCTCCTCTTCGCCCCTCCTCTTCGCCCCTCCTCTTTCCCCTTCTCCTACCCTCCCATGGGCATAGTACAATGATCCAAATGAACTGAGTGCTATGGAAGGCTTGTAGCCTTCCTGCCAACCCTCGCGTCACACACATATTAATTTATTTTTAATTGAACCATTTATCTAAATGTTTAATGTTTTTTTCTTCCATTCTCTCATACTTGACCCCGTCTCCTAAGCTTCAAATACAACCGGTTACTAGTCTGAGTTGACTGAATTACGTCCCCAGAAGTGGATCAATTGTTCTCCGGATTAGTATTCAGCCTTATTTTTCTAATTGCGTAGTTTGCTTTTGAATATAAGTTCTACAATTTAATTTTCAACATAAACTACGCAAGTCTAAGGTCTTTCAACTTCTTTAACCCATTTTCGGCCGCTACCAGAAATAGCCTATATTTTTTTAATTCCTTTTAAGAACTTACATTTAGGACCTTAATCAAGAATATTTTTGGATTTTTTGTGTTTTTTTTTACAAATTTTTTTTTATAAATTAATAAAAATTCAATTTCAAATAAAAACAAATATATATGTACATAGTTTTAGTTAAATAATAATCAAGCATGAAAACAAACAATTGTTGGCTTATATATGTACATACATGACGACTTCTGGCCAATGGTCGATTTTTCGACCACTGAAAAGTACGCGGTGCTGAGAGGTAAAAATATTTTCATAATCTTATGGATATCAATTGATTGTGGTAATTTGATCTTTAGGCTTCATAAATAATCAATAATAAATCATTAATTTGAAAAGGTTATATATTTTTCAGAATATTCAAAATATGACTAAAAAAAATGCTTTTTTCGTGCCTTCGCCAAAATCTCTAAATTTATCGTTTTTAAAAAAAATTATTATTTCGAGGGGTTACCAAAAGACCAAAGCTATTTTCTGCATCAAAAGTACAAAGATATAATGTCTAAGTGCAGAGCTACTCTCCTTCAAAGTGGCTGGTCGAAAAATCGACCAGAGGCCGAAAATGGGTTAAAGCTAATTATGCTTCATTCTGAAATCTCCAATTTAGACAAAATACAAAAACTGATTAAAAACGTGCAGACGTTCTGCTCAGTCACAAAGAATATTCTGCTTTTTACAAATATCCTTTCGAATTATTCTTCGTTTCGATTACTACGATTATAAATTGAAAGACTCCACACACACACACACAGTCACACACACACACAATCGGCCAATCACAATTAGGCACACACACGTAACAGCTGCACGGAGGATAACCAAAAACCGGCGCAATGTTTTATGTTATCCCCACACGGCAGGATCAAAGCTGGCAAAGCACGGCTGGTCGGCAACGATCAAATCGTGTCGTCAAATCGAGCGACGCTCAACCGTGGCCAACCACAACCATTTCGGGCGCTCGTGTGTACAGCAATCGTACGATCGGGCCGTTAGCGTGTTAAATTGGCACATCAAATCAAGTGTACGACGCAAAATTCGGCCAAGTGGCCGAAACGAACGACCCTGCCGCAGCGTAGCGAAGCGCAGCGCACCTGCCGCATCGCTGCGTAATCCTGTGCCGGTGCGTATGACATTTCACTTCTCTCTCTCTTGTGCGCACACTCTTCCTTTCCCTCGCACGATCACGCACTCGCTCTCACTCTCTCTCGTGCCCTTGGCGGCGTCGTCCTTCTCTGTCACGCCGGGTGGCCATTGGACACGCCATTAGGATTTGTGTCGCATTTTCCATTTCGCAGCGCTACTTCGTTACGCATCGGTGGCCTTTGATGTGGCCAGCGGAGCGCAAGTGCAGCCAAAGACACTACCAGCGGACACTTCAAGCGGCAGCCGACAATGCCGGCCGGGCAGCGGGGCACCGATGCTGCAAGCGCAACCGAGTCGGTCGGTCTCTTTAATGAAACGAAATTATTGTACGCGTATTTATGGCGAATGCAATGGCCATAAACTGCGGTGCGCCGCTCAATGGGCTGCGACTACAGGTGACGGTGAGCGGTGAGCGGCACCAGTGATGCGCGCAATCAGATGCGGGCAGTCGAAACAAATTGTGCTGCTGTGTTGTTTTTGTGTTTTTTTTTTGTTTGCGTTATGTATGCGATACGGATTTATTAAGATTTTTGGCAGATTTTCAGTTAGATTTGTCATGCTTCAAAGTTGAAGCTAAATTAGAAATTAAAATTTTTTGTAAAAAAAACCTTAGAAAATTTCAACATCAACTTCATACGAATTAAGTGTCTGAGAGTTAGAAGAGGGAGAGAGTAAGAGAGTAAGAGAGAAGTTAACTCAAAGCGCTGCAGTAGAGATTTTGTTCTTTTTAGCAACACGTTTTGATAGAATACAATTGTTGTTGTTTAGGTTCATGTGGTGTTTAAGCAGCTAAAACCGCCTTGACTAAGACCATCTTAGAACACATTGAAGAATCATGAATACTTGGATCAAATTTAAATTTAAGAACAAAGATCATGAGTGAAAGGACACTATTCGAGATGAAGGCGACATGGAATCAATGTAGAATCAATGGAATTGATGTAGAAAAATTCAAAAATGTTTGCAAGTTTTAAACTTTCCAGAATATAATAACAAGGCCGTTCATAAATAAAATCAAATCATTCACTTGACCATTCACCAATCGGGGGTATTTTTAGTCGAGAGAGGTCCGCCTTAACTAGCAAATGCTCTAGAATCTCCTTTATCTCTTCAAAGAGTAGCCATTTTTTAAATAAAAAGTTCAGGAAACTCTTTTCAAAGGGCTCAATTCATACTCAAACTTCATGTCTAATAGACTGAACGACAAAAAAATATTTTTATCGAGATTAATTCTAATAGAGATTATTTCTAATAACCTGACATCACATCTGACATAACATGATATGTTTTTCATTTTCTGACCAATGTCTTTTTAAAAGGAATAAATGCAACTAAATTGAAAATGTATTTCTAACAAAGCTCTCTCATTCACATTTCAAGCATTTCTTTCATCACTTTGAAGCTTTGAAAATGAAATCCATCTGTAAACTCTTTTCCGAAATTTAGTTTTCGCTCAAATTTTAAACATTCTCTCCATAATCTTGAAGCTTTGAAAAAGGAATTTAATCAGAAAACCCTTTTCCGATGTTTGGATATCACTCAGATTTCAAACATTTCCTCCATCACTTTGAAATATTAAATTCATCAGCAACTCACTCACTCTCTCACTCACATTTCAAACATTTTCTTCATGGCTTTAAAGCTTAGAGAAACCAAATTTATCAGTAAACCATTTTCCGAAATTTGGTTTTCACTCAAATTAAAAAAAAAAAATGTATAACTTTGAAGCTTTAAAAAACGAAATACATCAGTGAACGCTTTTCCGAAATTTGATTTTCTCTCAAATTTCAAACATTCTCTCCACAATCTTTTCTGATATTTGGATTTCACTCAGATTTTAAACATTTCCTTCATAACATTGAAATAGAAAATTGAGCTGCAACTCTCTCACTCACATTGCAAACATTTTCTTCATCATTTTGAAGCTTTGAAACCCCAAATTTATCAGTTAACCCTTTTCCGAAATTTGGTTTTCACCCAAGTTTCAAACATTTCCTCCATCACTTTGAAATAGGAAATTCATCAACAACTCACTCACTCTCTCACTCACATTTCAAACACTTTCTTCATCACTTTGATGCTTTGAAAACCAAAAATCATCAGTAAACCCTTTTCCGAAATTTGGTTTTCACTCAAATTTACAACATTTCCTTCATCACTTTGAAATAGGAAGTTCAGCAGCAACTCTCTCACTCTCTCACTCACATTTCAAACATTTTCTTCATCACTTTGAAGCTTTGAAAACCCAAATTTATCAGTGAACACTTTTCCGAAATTTGATTTTCTCTCAAATTTCAAACATTCTCTCCATATTTGGATTTCACTCAAATTTCACACATTTCCTTCATTACTTTGAAATAGGAAATTTAGCAGCAACTCTCTCACTCTCTCACTCAGATTTGAAACATTTTCTTCATCTTTTTGAAAAACGAAATTCATCAGTAAACCCTTTACCGAAATTTGGTTTTTTTTTTAAACAATTTCTTCATTCAGCTTCAAAGCTTTATCGAAGAAAATTCATCAGCAAACCCTTTAACCAAATTTAGTTTTCACTTGCATTTCACTTCGATTTAATTTGAATCAAAAATTTTCTTCGTCGCTGCCGTTGTATTTGTGCTTTTATCACAAATTAATTTTTATCTTTCACCAATCTGTTTTACGTTAATTAATTCGTTAAAGACCAATAAAAATCGTGACTAATTTATGGTGTTCAAGCTTTCTTCGCATTCACCTCCACGTTACGTTTAAAATCGCTCGTACCTTTAGTCGTTCACTGTGCTCGTTTAGTTTGCTTTCGTTTTATTTAATTCTTTTTATTTTCCTTGTTGTATTCGTTATTTGTTGTTGTTGTTTGTTGTGCTTTTCGTAATCGAATACAGGTTTCATTCGATCGTCGCAGCGCGCGAGTCGACACAATCGCATACACTTTATTTATGTATATTGTTAAATTAATTTCATATTTCAAGTCAGCCGAAGCGAAATAAACAAAAAAATGCAAAATCAGTAAGACCAGTAGTCGCGACATCATATAAATTAACTGTTTTGACTTTGCGCAATAAGCGCGGCTTCTTTGAAACCGCCTTTCGGATTTCAACTCGATTCATTTCGCTTCGGCTTAGCGCAGCTTGGCGCTCAGGTCGATTCGATTCGGTGCATTTGATTAACGAAAAATTAAGTCAATTCGATTTCAGATACATCAGAGCCACACGGCGACGCGGCGCGACACACACAAACGCGCGTGCAAGCCGCGTCAGCCGGAAGGGGAGCCGGGGGTCAGCGCCAGAGAATCGGCCATGACGGCCATTTATGTGAAACGCAAATTTAGAGCTCACAAAACATTTCGCTGATATCGCTTCAAAAATGCTAGAGAGTTTTTTAAGCAATTCATCGTTAATAAATTCAGTCAGAACCAAAATCATTACTGGCCATCAGGGGCGGATTCAGAAAAATAAATTTGGGGGGTTTCAAGAAGTAATTCTTTAATATTCATAAAATGCCAAAAAATTTCTTTTCATTTGTATGTACATAGTTTTAAAGTCGACCCTAATATTTCGGGGAATTTCAACCCCCAAAACCACCCCCTGAATCCGCCACTGCTGGCCATAACAACACGCTCCCGGGTTACGGCTTGCAGCAAAAATTCTCTCTAGAAGCCTCAGTTGGTCACACCAAGAGATGAGATACGGAGACACGGTTTCTCTCTAAAGTCTCTAAAGTATTCATAATTCAGTCTATTCATAATTAAAAGTCAAGAGCCTACAACTTCAACATTGGTCATCACTTGATAAATATATATTTTTTTATTTATTATATATGCCGGGCTTTGCCATCACAGATCACAAAATCCCCTTAATCTAGTGTACAAAATTTCACAAATTTAAATTCATTACCTCCTTTTTTAATATATCATAACTAATGTTTATTTCGATATATCCACAGACAGTTTTACACAAAGACAATTCAATAATAACAACAACGTATATCCTCTTAGCCTCTACCTGGAACATAGGTAAGGTAAGGCCGAATCATTAAGAGCTGAGACGAATCTATTTTACCATCACATATGTCTTTGATGTCTTTGACAGTTCCATGCATTTTTCGTTTGCTCGCGAGGTTCTCTAATCTCAAGATTCGACGTCTAAGTTCATAAGAAGGCATAGAAATATAACAACCAAAGTCCAAATTTGGTGAATCGTTTTTGAACCTCTACCAATCTGTTGGCATGAGGTGTATAGTTGAGACCCATACATGCATATTCCAATATTGACCTAACCAGACTTGAGAACAGACTTTTTAGAGTGAGTGCATCTTTGAAATCCCTCAAGTTTCGTATTAAAAAGCCGCGTTAGCCGAGGGAACAACATATTCTCTGCGGAATTCAAACTTGAGTTTGGAATTTAAGAACACCCCTTAAGTCCTTCACAACAGCTTTACGAGTAAAAGTTGGCAAAAGTGTAATTGTAAGTAAATGGAATATAATTCCGTGAGAAAGTTATTGTGTTGCACTTTACCAAATTTAAATGCAGTCCATTTTTGTTGAACCAAAATATTAAGTAACCTATGTCTTCCTATAACTTTACCCATTTTGTACCAATATTTTGAGAAAGGTGCGATAGGAGTGCGAATTAGGTAAAATGGTACGGAAAATTAGTTTCAGCTAGATTAATGATGGCATTTGTCCGTAATTGCAGATTAAAACTTGATTTTTTTAACACTTTCGCGGCCTCTGTGGTCATCTGAACAGATCCTAAACATATTTTATTGTAATACAACATTACTAATTTTATTTTTCCAATTATTGTGTTTGGGTATTGTACAATTCTAGTTATTTTTAGTCCTTTAAAAAAAATTTAGGAAAAAAGTCGATATGTAAAGCTTTTTCAATGCCCGCCCATTTTGAATGAGGAAGGCGTGGAATGGCAAAAAGGATTTTAATAGGAAGCTTAAGATCTAATAAAAAACATAAACTTTATATTACACAGGTTTGTCGTAGTAAAACAAAGTGCAAACATTACTAATTTCTATGATTCGTTAACGAATCAAAAGTACGAAATGGGTTAACTGATTTAAACGAATTTTATTATAATACAAAATTAGTGTGGCATTTTTCTAATCATTCTGATTCAGTTTTATATAACTCTGGTTTGCTTTAGTACTTTTAAAAAATTTAAGAAAAAATTCTATATATGAGGTTTTTATTTTTTTTTAATTTTTATTATTTATATTATATAAAATATAAACTTTAGATTACACAAGCTTATCGTAATTAAAAAAACTGCAAACATTACTAATTTCTATGATTCGTTAACGAATCAAAGGTACGAAATGGGTTTGTATTAGACTTAATTGTTTTAGGAAAAATATTTTGAAACTGTCAAAAGTTGTCAGTATCCTCAGTGGTTACAATTATCACTCGGCTTATGTTCGTATTATTAATTTTTTCAAATAAAGGAATCTAATACCACATAAATTTTCATATTCGTTTTTTTAAGTGCTTTGCAGACACAGGGACAGGTTATGTCCCTTCCCAACCTAATTCAATCTTAATAAAACAATACTATATATGTACATATGTATGTACTATATGTACGAGTATGTATTTATGACGTAAGGTCCAAAGACAAACTGTTTCATGCTGATTTCAAACGACGATTTTTAAAAGCTAAAAAAGCTTTATTTGTTTGGTGTTGGTTTATTTCGAACTTTTGGTCCTGACTCTTCTAAATGCTTTTCTAGGTTAGGTTATAGCGACAACATTGGCGCCTCACATAGGCTCAATGGTCAACTAGAGACCTAGAGACATGTGACCCTATCACATCAAGTTTGGATCAAGTCCATTGTTATTTTCTTTGTAGCATTTTCGAAAGATAATTAGTAGATCTTTTAGTGGATTTCTGTCAAGTCTACTCAAGATTTTCATACTACTGGACGTGTTTGGTCGGTTCCTTCTCCTCGGGTTCCAAACAGTTCTTGAAGATATTTGGCTCGAGTCGACCGCTGTCTGAAGGCATGTGCGCCTATTAGACAATGACCTGTTCTCATACCTATCAGCAATCGTGTGGGCTTTCCTAAAGCATTGCCGCTTTAAGATGATCTATAAGCGGCGGTATTTGTCTTCTCAAGCAATTTCCGAAATTTTAAACTAAGAGGAAAATTATTTTGGCCAAATCAATGTTGTCTTCATCACTGGCTATCAAAAGGATTAGTAAATTTAACAAGCAGTCAACACCCCAACAGTGAATATTATCATGAGATTATAATTAAAAGTGGGGATCGTTAATCGCTTTGGATTCTTAAAATTATTTTTTCACAAAATCTATTTTTTAGTGATCTTCCATATTACAATATTGTTGAAAACCAGACCAGAATATTCCAAATTTTGAACAATGTTATTAGAATTTCTTCGTTTTTTATTATATAAGGTATATTCAATATAAATCCATTATCCATTAAGTCATCAACATATAATTTGGATCAACTATGGACCGTTTTGTTCTATTACTTGTTGCCATTTTGAAGCAAGTTCCATTATGACATTCTCATAGAAACCCTCTTCCGTGAGAGAGTCAATTTTTACAAGCTGCTCTTGAGGTACATTTTTCACCAGCAAAATCATTCCCCATAGACAAGAACAGGTGGACATCATTTGGTACCAGGTTCTGACTATGAGGTGGATGCATAGAAACCTTCCAACCAAGCTCGCAGAGTTCCTTACGAGTCCCTATCGATCGAACAGAATTTCTCTCCTATGGCCGTAGCTGTCCGCATCGTTGGCAGTATAAGTCCAAATTAAGAGTTTGGCAAGGCAGCAGCTCGTAGAAGATTCCCCACAAATCCCACCAAACACACAGCAAAATCTTCCTGACTGTCAATTCTGACTTATCGCAATTCGACCACGACCCATTTTCGCTTTAATGTTGTCGTAAATTATACACTTTTCATCATCGGTCAGCATTCGCTTCAGAAATGAGCAGATTTTGTTGCGATTCAGCTGCGGTTTGTGAATGGAAATTCAGTCCACTCATCAAACAATGACACAACTGTCTGAGAAAGTTTTTAGAAAGAAATCTTATATTTCTAATGCCTTGTTTTAAACACAAAATATAGAATAGTAAAGCCATATGTTGAATATGTAATGGTTTTCTTTTTCTACAACAACACAAACTTCAACTGAAACAAATCAACAATTAATTTTTAATGGACGAAAAAGGCTTAAAAAATTGCATTTGTAAGAAAAATTGGAATGTATTCATAAAAAATATTTTCATACAGTTGAAAAATGTGTGAGTTTCTTTAGAGCTATAAAGAAATTCTTATTAAAACAATGTTTCCGTTATATGAAAACTAAAATTGTTTCCGAAACTCTAAGCTAAGCGCGGAACATAAAAATGTGTCCAACTTTTGCTGAATCTCTGTGTGAAATATTTGATTTACAATGAAGTGAGTTCTTATTTGTAATCAGTTGATCACTGTGTCAAGAAATATCCACTGAATTCTGTTTTAATGAACAATCAGTTCATTTTAAGATTAGCTATGATAATAGTTAATATTGTAGGCGTAGTCATAATTTGACATTATTTTTCAATTTTAAACAGTAATTCTATTTTTAATAAATTTTCTTGAAACAAATAAATAAATAAAATAAATAATAAATAAAAGAAATAAAAAATAAGTAAAAACAATTTATTTTTTTTCTATTTATTTCTAAAATAAATAATAAATAAAAAAAATAAATAAAAACAAGTTATTAATTTTTTATGTTTATTTATTTATTTTAAGAAAATTTAGGATTACTTTTTAAAATTGAAAAATTATGTCAAATTATGACTAAATAAATAACTAATAACTAAAAATAAAAATATTTTTATATTTGTTGCATCTGTTCGAAAAGACTGACTACTGTATGTGGCAACATAAATGTCGCATAATGGCGCAATTCCCCAACACATACTTTGCGCTCGAAGTGAGAGAACCGGAGAATGCGCAGAGCTGCCCCAATTTATGTTTCGTCGCCGCCGCAAAGGATTCAATATGCGGCAGTGCGGCAAGAAGGTGAGCCGAAAGCAGAAGCAGACAAAGAGGATAATAAGGCAAGCGGAAAAGGTAAAGAAAATACAGGTTATGTGCGTGGCGTTGTGTGTGTGTGTGAGTGAGTGTGAGTGTGTGTGTGTGTGCGCTTTTTTTCGCTTCCACAGATTAAGTGATGCGCTGCGGTGCGGCGGCGAGATGAATGCGCGCGGCAACACTTTGATGCGGCCAAGATCAAAGATGCCGATTGTTTACATAATAGTGGCCTTTGAAACGGAACAATAGAATGCCAGGATCAAAGAGGCCGCTCCGCAGCGACTACACAAATGCACAGTGCCGGCATATGGCCAACAAGTCATGCCGCGGCGTTTCGTGCCAAGCAAAGCAAAAGCCGAAATACCAAAACCAGACCAAACCCAACCGAGCATTCGGTCAGTCAGTCACTCAGTCAGCCAGTTTGATCGGCCGGCTGTGCGGGCAACCAACCGCTCAGGCCGCAAAGCATTTATCTCGCTTGCTGTCCATTTGCCCATCTGACCGCCCGCCTGTGTCTAGGGTCAATTTCCAATTTGATAAGGTGACTTAACTAGTGTTATTGTTGTTATTGTTGTAATGCAATTTGTCGCCGCCACAAGAGTAATCGCCTTTACCACACTCGCCTGCAGCCGGCGACCAGATGATGCGGGCCGCGCTGGTGTTTGCTGTAACCCGATCGATGTGGCCGATCTATAACGCGCCGCAACCGCTTGCTTGCTTCTGCATGAAACATTTCACGCCTGCTCATTGTTTTTCAAGTGCTATGCTTAAAAAAAAACAAAAATTACTAAAAATCGAAAGCATGTTTACATTTACAGCGGTCGAGGCTCAGAGATCTATCACCCATTTGGCAGTCCGAATCGCCATAAAACTTATACATCTTTCATGCCAGTGTACCAAATATCTTCCACGCAATAAACTTCTTACCCGATTTGGTACAAAAGAACTGAATTCGAGTAAGTTCCGCACAAATTTCCATCTGCAATCTTTTGCAAATCTTATTGACAGTCAACTTCGGGGAGTCGCTTCAACTGCAACTTTTTTTCAAATCTCTTAGCGACGATTGAACAGCAAAATCAAAATATGAAAAATTAGCTAAATCATAGGTCGATCTATGCATAAACGCTGGCTGCCACAATCCGGCGACGGCGCGTTTCTCGTGCCGCATTGCGGCCAGTCGGCGGCAAGATGAAAGTTGAAACGCGACTATTTATTTACGTTTCAAGCGCAGATTAGACGCTAAATTAGAAAGGGAAAAACGCACGCATGCCCGCCGCTGTGTACACGTGCAGGCGGCCAATGCCAAACGGATGCCGTCGCGGTTACCGATGCGCCTACCTGCCTTGCGGCTGCGGCCGTGGTTGCCTCTATTTTTGTCAATATTTATGCATAAAACACACGCAGCGGCTATTATGTGCGTGTTGTAAAGCACACACACACACACACATAAATAACAAAAACACGCTGCGCATGCGCAATGCGATGCGACAACAAGTACACGTGGAGTGCGCGCGACTACGGCAGCATCAACGCCCAGCTGGGTTTTATCACTGTGTAAACGCTTCGAGCTTATCACAACAGTTTTTTTTTACTGTGACGATAATTATTTTCCTGTTACTTGGCAAATATTTTGTAGTTTATTTAATTTTTCAAACTTTTGTATATTTAATTATTTTTAAAGACCCCCGCATTGATATTGAAATGTGGATTGTGCGGTGGAAAATAAATTATCAAATTATAATAAATTTATTAAAACAAGAATTATATTAAAAAACTGCGTATACCCTACACTGAGAAATGGCAATGTATATAGATTCGATGGTGCAAAATGAATTTGTAAAACGTGGGCAACAAAGTCATTTTGCAATGTTTGTCGATCTCTTCTCGATGAAAATCAACATTTATGTTCCATCAAATTACCTTAGATTTAGATATTTTATGTTAGCTTCTCAAAGTCAAATTTGGGTCGGTCCGTTAATGTCCAAAAAACCAACGCAGACAAGGAGAATTAAGTACTGCTTCCGATTTGCGGAATTTTTTTTGTTCAAAAACAGCTTGAAAATATTACAAAAGTTAGTAAACGCTGTATAAAAATAATAAAATAATAATTTTTAGCACTAACTTGATTATATGTACTTACTTTAGTTAGTTTAGTTAAGTTTAAATGACTACCAGGTTTCTCTGGCAATGCTCTTCCTTAGAGCTAGTAAATAGTGTTAATTGTATTTGTTTATTTATTGTATTTATTATATATTTTTTTATTTATTTATTCATTTATTTATTTATTTATTTAATATATTTATTTATTTATTTATTTATTTCTTTTTTATTTATTTATTTATTGATTTATTTATTTATTTATTGATTTATTTATTTATTTATTTATTAACTTAGTTATTTATTGATTTATTTATTATTTATTTATTAATTTATTAATTATTTAATTTATTTATTTATTTATTTTTATATTTATTAATTTATTTATTTATTTATTATTTACTTATTTATTAATTTATTAATTAATTCATTTATTTATTTATTTATTTATTAATTTATTAATTTATTAATTTATATTTATTTATTTATTAATTAATTTATTTATTTATTTATTAATTAATTAATTTATTTATTTATTAATTTATTTATTTATTTAGTATTTATCTATTTAAATGCAGTCTTTGAATATAATTCTTCTTCCTGATATAGCAACAACTCAAGCCATATGGCACAACTTCCAGTGTATTTAGTGCAAAAGTTAGTTGACCAAAGCGCACAGAAAAACTCTTCCATATAAAGAAACTTGCCGCCAGGCGCAAAGCAGTAAGAAATCAATTACATGGCACTACCGTTAATTAACGAGCATTGCTGGCGGTTTTAGCGCATCGGCCAAGTGTTGCGTTCAACTGAAATTTTGTTGTTCATTGCGGTAAGCAAATATCAGCAAACAAATGCTGCCAACTGCTTTCCTGCTCACAGCTAGCAGCATTCAGCTAAGGCGACTCAACACAACCAATCGAACTAATCACAATTTATTTTGCAAGTGTATGTGTGAGTGTGTGCTTGTGTTTGTGTCTCGGCTCATTAAACTTCAAATGAATTGGATTTTGTGATTTTTGCGCCTCCTTAGCGGGGTTCTGGTAGATTTTCTCGGTTTGGCTCTGTGCGCGTATCCGAACGGGTGTCGGCAAAGTGCAAACAAACGCCAACAAACAACGACGAATAGCCGAATAGACAGCACAGCCGGTAGCCGGTAGCCAGTGGCCAGTAGTCGATTGTTGGTTGCTACTGCTGCTGATAAACAAGCCCCGCAAACGGCTACTGACTGCTGACTGACTGCTGGCTGGGTGCTTGGTTGGCTGCCTGGCTGTTTGGCTGGCGGCAAGCGGCGAATCGCCAAAGACGAGATAAAATCATGTTCTTAATAAACGTTATAATCCGCTCTTTGGCTACTTGTTAATAACCGTATTACCGCAAGTTATCTGCCGCGCTGATCTTCTTAATCGAAATGCCAAAATTGCTTCTGGTTTTTGTCGATTAAAGTTTTGCTTTGCCCGTTGCCGTAACCATTGGCGGTACTAGTTGTTTTCGAGCACTGTTATAGGCGTTTTACGACACTGTCTGTTGTTGTTGTATTCATTGCTTTGTTTTTCGTTCCTTGTGTTAAATTTTATTTTCGATCTTATTTTTTACGTGTGATTAAAGCTCTTCTTCTTCTTCTTCTTCTTCTTCTTCTTCTTCTTCTTGCTTAATTCGTTTACATTTTGCGCGACCTTTGCTTGGAGCATTTTCTCGCGCCACATTTCTGCCAAGTGCCGCCGAATGTGTGCTTAGCGCTTGCAAGTTCGTGTCTTAACTCGTTTGTTTTTCGACAGCGTGCGTACTCGACCGGCAAGCGACAAGCAGCGCAAACTTGTTTGCTGCTAATGTTGGTTTTGTTTTTGCAATTTTGCGTAAATTTATGCTTTCTACACGTGTGCCATTGCACGTTGTGGCCTTTGTGTCGCCGACAATGGTGTGGGAAACTTTAAGTCTAATTTAGTATAATTGCTGCTACTGTGCTCAGTGTCAGTGCTCGGTTCGGCGATCGAAGCCGAAACTTATGATAATCCTAATATTTAGTGCCTTAAGCAGTGTTCTTCGGTACCTGACAGAGAGCATCAACACATTTAACACTGTTCGTTTTTTCTCAACAATGAGCCTTAAAAGGCTAATATGGAAATTTTTGCTTAACCGTTTGTTGGCCTTGCGTCAGTTTGGTTTTTGGCTTTTTCAAAAAAATCATTTCGATAATTTTTTTTATATGATCCACAAATTTAAAATCATACATTTGCACGACTTTGGCGGCAATCCACTTGAATGGAAGCCGCGCAAACCGCCATAAACTTCACTTTATCTAATTGTAAATCTTTGTGGCCGCAGCCGCTGCTCTGGCTGTGCCTCAGTCAGCGTTGCCCCCTCCGAGCGAGCGCATAGAGAAGGGTTTGTGTGTCGCTGTTGAGGGCTTTTGTTGCCGCCGTTTCAATGGCCAACGAAACAGCCGACCGGCCGATTGCGATGTTCCGTATAAAAATTCAATTCAATTAATGACAGATCATTAAAAAGCGCTTTAGCTTTGATGTTTGCCGTTGCCGCACGGCCTCAGTCGCAGCCGCAGTCGCAGCAGCAGTCGCAGCCTCGGTCACAGCCGCTGCTGTTGCCGAATTTTTAATTTACCTACGCTACGTTATAAATTGTGTAGGGACTTTTTATTTGCCTTTTCGCCGTACGCTCGCATACATCTGTATGCGTAAGTAACAACATACTCGTACGTAAGTGGGTATTTGGATTTTTGAAATTTTCGATTCTACTTTTCGGTTGCGACTGTTGGATGCGCATGACGAGCGCGGCCTAAATGCGACTTCTGTTCGAATTTTACATGGGAATTTGTTTTTTGTGCTATTCATTTTTAGTTTTTGGATTATTTTTGGTTTTTTGCCAACTTATCAGTTAAATTCTGAAATTGATTTTAGTTGTTTTGATGTAGGAATAATGTGCACCGAAATGAGATTTTTTATTTTAGGCAGACATTAAAAGCATTCAAATTGTATGCCTAATAAAAATGTTGAATGTTTTGGAATTTTAATTTTTGCAACTAGGCAATTCGGCTCTGTTCGTATTGGCAACGACTATCGAATACAAATGAACAACGTGCTGTATGAAGGAGGCCGTGGAAGGACCAAGTTGAGAATGCCCTATCATCTCTTGGTAATATTAATTGGAATATATAATGTTTTAGTTAACAGAATCAAGCAGGTTAAAGCAAAAATTGAATAAAACAATCCAACAATCGCGATGAACTGACTTTTCAATTTCTAAAAATAGCTTTAAGCTAATATTAAATGAATTAATTACATAGTAAACAGTAATGGTCTCACTAGTTCTACATAATCTGTAAGGAATATTCTTTTTCTAGATTATTTAATTAAATAAATAAATAAATAAATAAATAAATAAATAAAATGAAGAATTTTGATTGGAAATACAGTCGTGTCTGGGTATAGTGGACCCCCGATATAGTGAACACCTCGATATAGTGAACACCCAAATGTTGACATGGAGCTTCTAAATATTGAAAAAAAAATTCAAGCCAAAAACAAAAAGTGTATATTGAGCAAATAAAACGAGTTTTTGAACAAAAATTTTAACCTTGATATAGTGAACAGCCTCAATACTGTGAACAGGTCTTGCAATAATTAGTTCACTACATCCAGACACGACTGTATTAGAAGTATTAGTTTGTATTAGGTATTGCAAAGTCACTTTTGGATAACAAAACTATGAATCGATAAAACATGAACATTCCAATTTCATGGTATCGCAGTCGTAGACACCTTCATTCAATCTATTCTTGTTGAGGGAATAGACGAAGCTGTTTTTAAGCCGCAAATGAACTTGAAAGTTACTTCTAGAGAAAAAAACTATTGTTTCTTTGAAATCAATTGGCCCTACAATTTAAATTAAATTAAATTTAAACAATTTAAAACTATATCACACTAGTTGTCAAAGGGTCTTCATTTCAGAACCCTGCTTCCTAACTATTGCGTGCTGTCAGACCCAACGCAAGGCTTCTTATAAATAAGAATAACCCCTGGACACTGAGTCGTATTAAGCAAATACGATATAGCTTATCAAATGTACCAATCGCTAAATGTAATACAGTGGACGTCCAGTATAACGAACTTTTCATTTAACGAATTTTCGATTTAACGTACGGCCAAATTTTTTCCATTGATGGTCCTATATTACGAACGAAAGTGAAATTTGCTATTCGATATAACGAATATTTATGTTATTTTTCACCCTTCGAAATTTTTTTATTTGAGCATTCACATTATTTACAAAACAATGAATATTTGTTTTCGTCAAGTGAACAGTACCTCAATTGTTTTTGTTTTTGTTACGGTAAAACTTTCAAATTTACCAACATTTTCAAATTCTGTTTGTATGCATTGCTGATCATTTTCACAGATTTGTTTTGCGTTCGGTCGGCTTTTTCCTTTTAAAAATTTAAATTTCAATAATGAATCAAGCGAAATTGCCATACAGAAAAGTTTACTTGCGGTAAAGAGGCAATGGCGCATCGAAGACTTTTTTACTGTACTATACACACATAGCCATATTTGTATTTTGAAAATACTTTAATAAAACAAGATATTTGTTTAAAAACTGAATATGCGAGACTTATTTCTTTAAGGATGGTTTAAAACAAAAAAAATTTCGATCGATTTAACGAATTTTTCGATTTAACAAATTGGGGGTACAACATAAGATTCGTTATATTGGACGTCCACTGTACTTATATTTAGGTTTAAATGTTTCTTCAGGGTTATTGAGCCTTTTAGTTGCAATTTATACATTTATTTCATTTATTTTATTTATTCACTGAATTTATTTAGTGATAGTGGAAAATGTCCCAGCAGACCTCGTAGTGGTAGTTGATTTCTTCTATGTCTGGTAAGCATTACCGAATGTTTTATTGCTGCAAACTGAATATGAACAAATAAATTTGTAAACAAATACCTATAATTTTATAATTTTTATTCTATTCGCCAACACCTACCGGCCAAATAGTTCGCCTTCGTTTCGCACAGTGTAGCAATGTAGATGAATGCTCGCTCGCTCTCCACCAAGCGCCACGCTATGCCCACTCAGCCAGTCGATATTGCCATATTTTCCACATTATGCCATCCACAACTCATTATTAGTTTTGTTATTGTTTTTCATATTCTAAACAAAATTTCCGCTGTGTTTGTGGCGCCTTCAGCCGACGGTACTTCGCTTGGCAACACTTTACGAGCGCCGACGAACATAAACAACGGACCAGTCAGAAGAGCGTATAAAATCCACAAGTGCGCCAAATCGTCACTCGATCATGCAAAGGCATTGTTGATAAGCGAGCGTTCAATTTTCCGAAGCGCTGCCGAGCCGCACAAACTCAGTGCGCTCTCACAACTAAGAGAACCAAAGAGCAAACGCAGAAATGGCGCAAAGAGAGAGAGATGGAGAGCCAAAGTTGATGGCAGCAATTTGGCCAACTTACCTGGAGCATTGTTAACACTTTTATAAATCTGTAAAGTTCTGAAAGCATTGAGCGTTTTTCTAAGAATTTTATAGACTTGAAAATTCATAACAATTCTTCATCTTCAAGTGCTTTAATTGCTTTTGAGCTTTGTTATTGTGGTAGTTTTCTTAGTTTCTGCCAACCGTGACCTTAATACAGACTGGCCAAACGGCACAGTGATGCTCTTAACAATAACAACAACAATGAAAGCAACAACAGCACCGACTGACAACAACGAGAAACAAACCATGACGACGACAACGCCGACAATAATGACGTTGTAGCAGTGACTGCCGTCGTCGTTGCTGCTGCCGTTGTTGCTGTTGTTGTTGTTGCCGTTGATAGCGGCACGCTGGCGGCTGGCGATCGCACGCCAACGAACGCCAGACACAAACGGAAGCGTTTACAAGAGTTTCGTATCTTCCTTCACCTTCAGCATTCCGTAACGAACAATCGCTGTGTACGGACGTGTGTTTCTCGTGTCTTCGACAACAGAAAAAATTCACAGTTGTTGCGAGTCTTTCGTTTTCATTTTCGATACTACGATTTGTTTGTGTTCGATCGACACAAACACAGCGCGAAAGTCCCGGCAATATTTCGAGTGAAAATCCAGTTAAGCTATAGAAATGTTGAAACAAAATCACTTTCAATAACAAAGGCCAACATTGCGCTCAATCAGTCAAGTGTTCAAAATACAAAAATTTATACACGAATTCCGCTATTTTTGCACAAGTTCTGACCATGTTTCGAGCAACAAGATTTCAAGTTTTGATTGAAAAAGTGCATTCCTTGGTGTAAATTGTGGTTAGGCTCACACTTTGTTTATTGAAGAAATAAAAGTTTTAAAGTTCTTTCGAAAATCAAATCGATAAAAATGGCATTGCATGAAAGAGAGGCCAACGAACAAAACGACAAGAAAAGCAACAAAAATGCATTTACTAGCAGTACAAATACAAAATCGAGCAAAAGGATTAAAGCAACAAGTTGCAATATGGTAAGTTCGAACGGTGTGATTTTGTGGTTTTTAGTGAAAAGCGGCACAGCAAAATATAAAAATTTTGTACGATTCAATACAAGCAACTTGCACTTGTCAAAAGAAAAATTTCATATTTGCAGAAACAACTATTTTGTAGTTTTAAAAATATTTGAATTTAAAAATATTCCCATTACATTATTTTTATTTAAAATATTTTCAATATTATTAATTTAAAAAAAATTTAATATTATCAATATTTCTATTTAAAATAAACATAAAATATTTGTAATCATTTAAAATATCTCCATATTATTACTTTTTAAATATTTTTAATATTATTATTTTAGTAATTACATATTTTCAAAATTTTTAATAACTCAATATTTTTAATAATTCAATATTTGTTCAATAAAAATATTTTAAATAAACAAAAAATATTTTCTTGGCAAAAATGATTTTTTTTTTTTTTAAATAGAAATACAGTCGTGTCTGGGTATAGTGAACCCCCTATATAGTGAACACCTAAATTTTGACATCGAGCCTCTAAATATAGAAAAAAATGTTCAAGCAAAAAACAAAAAGTGTATTTTGAGCAAATAAAATGAGTTTTTGAACAAAAATGTTGACCTTGATATAGTGAACAATCTCAATACAGTGAACAGGCCTTGCAATAATTACATAGTTCACTATATCCAGACAACACTGGATTTATAAAAAAATATTTTAAATAGCTATCAAAAGCTAAATAATCAAATATTTAACATTCAAAACTTGCAAATTTTTGAAATATTTCAAATAAATAACATATTTTTGTTAATTTTATAACTTAAAAATATTTGAAAGATTTAAAATAAATATTCAAAATATTCGTATTCAATATTTCTTTAGTAATTTTTGATTTTATTTCTTTAGTAATTTTTTTTTTTTGTTTCATTATTTATTATTATTTTTATTTTTATTATTTAAAAGTTAATAAACTATTTATTTCAATAAATAATAAAAAAAATTATTTAAATAATAAAAATAAATTACTCATTTAAATAAATAATAAATATAAATAAAAAATGTTTTTCCCAAATAAGAATTTTTTGAAAGTAGAAATATTAATACTATAATATTTTATATATTTTTTGAATGTTTAAAATATTTAAAACGTACAAAATATTATTAATAATTTGAAATTTTTAAAATATTTAACATATTTTTATTAATTTAATAACATAAAAATATATAAATATATTATTAATTTAATAACATAAAAATATTTCAAATATTTTAAATAATATGAAAAATATTTAAGTGTTTTTTATTGAAAAAATAATAACATAAAAATATATTAAAACAAATTTATAAAAAATACTTTGATTGCGGCACACTTCGAAGAGTAAAAACTTGTTTGAGTATTTAAAATGTATGCTTTAAACCATCTTTATCGACGTTTAGCTGGCACACCCCTTTTAACTACGACAGCATTATTAGCATAAATGGCAATAAGTTTACAATTTTTAGTACAATTGGAGTTTTGTAACAAAAGTTGGTAAAAGTTGTTTTACCTGAAAATATATGGTCTCTAATTAGTTCTAATAACTACACAATGGACCAAATATAGCGAAAGCGTATACTTGAAACACGAAAATCTCGTAACTCTTCTGAACTTCCATACATCTTTCCAAAGAACCAATTTTCCTAGATAACACATTGGCACGCACTACTGGCGTTGTATTTGGTTTTCATGTCACAAGCCTTTAGCTTCTATTAAATTTACATAAAAAATAAAAGGAATAAAAGCATTTACTTTCTGCCTTCTTCACTGTGCAGCGTCTTTGAGTTCCAATGACTCCAATGGCAACCAATTGAAACTTGTCATTGCTACTTCTGCATTGCTTTGAATGATCTCAAGTAAGTTAACATCAAAGACTTATAAAGTTTTGTAATCGTTACACAAAGACCGCCATCTCTGACCAGATCTTTTTGTCCAGATCTTTTTTATCCAGTTTTGTGAGATTTTTTTAAATATTTTCTTCAAGATTCAGAAGGTTCCCCGCACTGGTGCAATGCCAATTGGTACTCTCAGCGTAATGTCACCTTAGAGTGTTTTTGTCTTTAGATAACTTTTAAGGACCATTTTCGAAACAAAGGTGGTCTTTACTTTTGAATTATTTTTAACTGATCCAAAACTAGTACTTTTTGAGACAAAAAAGATGCCTTTCGAAAAGTTTCAATCTCAAAATCCCCAAAAATGGCGCAGCTCAACTTCATCAAACGCTTCCGCGCTGTACGCGCTCTGCCACACGGCAGCGGTTTTCACATAAAGCTGACCTAATTTGTTCCATAAATTTTAGGGACTGCCACTTGCCACACAAATGCCCAAATTTATGCCAATCGTAATAACTTAATCTGCGCACCGCTAAAACCAACGCGGCTACCTGCTGCGCCGACCCAAACACCCGCAGCAGCCGGCATCTCAAATTAATAAATTCTCTCGAGAATTGAAAATGTTTATTTAAAAAAAAACAAAGCAAAAAAAATTACCATATCAATAAAATCACACAATGAAATGCCATTGGTTATAGTTGCTGTTGTTGTTTTTGTTGCTCCGTTCGTACCGAAAATCAATTTCGATAAATACGCGCCGCATGCATTTGCGTGCAGCTTCACAATGAAATGCGATTAAATTCAAATGCCGCTGGAGATAAAAAAGTAGCGCGCATGCTGCCCCAACAACAGCAACGGCAGCACACACACAAACACACACTCGCACACAATAAGAGAGCGGCCAGCCTCATCAATTGTACAGCGTACAGCAGGCGGCTTGGCTGGCGGGCCGCCGATAGTCGACGCAGCGCGGCACGATCATAAAATGTTGCATTGCCACAACGATCCGCTAGCTCCGCACTAGTCAGTCGCACGCCAGGTCGACACGCGTCCGTTCGTCCGTCCGTCCGGTGGTGCCATATATAAAAGTCTGCTTTATAGTCGGCCAAGCCGTTGGTGCACGCCGCCGCAAGTGGAAGGGCGCCAAGAGGGATTTGAGGTGACAAAATGCACCGCTAATCGAATCAGCAATTTCGAAAAATTTTCAAAGCCGCGAAAGCGTTACTCTTGAAAAGTTTGTTATTGGAACTTTTTTAAATTTTTGCAAATTTTTTTTTTTAAGGGGCCCGAACACTGTAAACTGCGATTTTTCATATGTTTTTTATTTTATTTATTAAAAAAAAACGGACGTTCCGATTTACATGAAACTTTACACATATGTTAATAAATGTTTAGATTATCGAAAAAAAATTTTTTTTTTTTTTTTTGGCGGCCATGTTTGTATTCTGTAGCTGATCCAAAATGTCGTCTTTTTAAAATGACCCTTGTCGCGTTGACAGCAAATCAGCATAACGGAGCCTCCTAGAGCAAACAACAAAAAAGATTCTTGAAATATACATTACTGGCTACTGTTTGACGTAGGGGATTTTAAAAATATTGATTAGAAAAAAAATGGCGGCTGTTTGAAGAAAATTTTTTTTTTCGCGTAAAATTTTGCACTAAATTATTTATAAAAAAAAAAGTTTGGCATATATCGAAAAACGGCTACGTCGAGCAGAAGCGACACTATTCCCGAATAGAATGCAATTTGAATCAGGTCGATCGGATAAAAACTTTTTCAGTTATGCTGTCAACGCGACAAGAGTCATTTTAAAAATACGACATTCTGGATCAGCTACAAAATACAAACATGGCCGCCAAAAAAAAAAAAAAAAAATTTTTTTCGATAATCTAAACATTTATTAACATATGTGTAAAGTTTCATGTAAATCGGAACGTCCGTTTTTTTTTAATAAATAAAATAAAAAACATATGAAAAATCGCAGTTTACAGTGTTCGGGCCCCTTAATATCGTTTAAAAACTAAATAAAAGTAGCTTAATAATTAAACATTTATTTATTTATTTATCTCATATTAAGGCAGGTTTCTACCTTGTGCGGCCGAGAAAACATGTTTTTTTTGAAAAATTTTTGATGGGAAGGTTTTTAAGATAAACACTGGAAAATTTTTTCAGATGTAGGTATATGTTTATTGTATAAGTAAAAAAAGTTTCAAGATAAAATATGCAAAGGGGGGGAGGGGGCCATCGAGCAATGGCGGCAGGACTTCCTTACTCGCGGAAGTCCTGCCGCTGTTTGAGATGACTTGAAACACAAAAATGAATTTTTTTCTTATTCTGTATCCTTTTGTCTATGGCAGGAACTAGGATTTTAAAAAACAAATGAAAAATGAAGGATATATGCTATTTTGACTAAAAAACTCAATTTTTACCTACTTTTTTCAATACAAATTTCTATTTTTAATGAGAAAAAATTATTATTTCTTGAAGATCCTAGTTCGTGCCATAGCTAAGACCTTGATAAATGACTGTTTAAAATTTCGTAGCTATTGATCAACTCGTGTGGCCTAAATCACTTCCGCAAGGTCAAAAAATGTAGTTTTGAGAAAAACGCGTTCAAAGTTTTGCTTCAGCAGCTCGGCGCGCTCGACACCGCTACCTGTTTCGATAAATTGCTTCCGTAATTCGAAAGATTTCAACTTCAAATTTTGGGAGCGTATTCTACAATCATGTATTAATCCAAAAATGCATGAAAAAAAAAATCGATTTTTTTGACCGCACAAGGTAGAAACCCCCCTTAAGTGACAAAAGGCACCGCAAATCGAACCAGCAATTTCAATACATTTTCAAAACCGAGAAAGCGTTACTCTTGAAAAGTTGTTATTGGAACTTTTTTTAATTAATTTCATTTTTTTATTTTTTTTAAATATCGTTTCAAAACTATATAAAAGTAGCTTAAAAATCAAACATTTATCTCAAATTAGGTGACAAAATGCACCGCTATTTGAACCAGCAATTTCGAAAAATTTTCAAAGCTGCGAAAGCGTTACTCTTGAAAAGTTGTTATTCGGACTTTTTTTAATTAATTTCATTTTTTTTTATTTTTTTTTTATACATATATCGTTTAAAAACTAAATAAAACTAGCTTAAAAATTAAACATTCAGCTCAAATTAGGTGACAAAATGCACCGCTAATCGAATCAGCAATTTCGAAAAAATTTTAAAACCGAGAAAGCGTTAGTCTTGAAAAGTTGTTATTGGAACTTTTTTTTAAATTAATTTAATTATTTTTCTTTTTTTTTAATATGGTTTAAAAACTAAATAAAAGTAGCATAAAAATCAAACATTTATCTCAAATTATTGGAAAATGTTCGAATCACTGAAACAAAAGTTCCGTGGTGTTGGATAGATGGATAGATGCGAGTGGGAGCCAAGAGAATTGACCAACAGAATGTCCATTCCTCAAGCACTCAGCCTTAGGAGCACATTGTACTTTGGGCTGGGAAAACATGATGACTGCAGAGAAACTATAAAAATGTTCCTTTCAGGGCCAAGTCTTGGCTTCCTGCAACCATCTATCATCAAATTTTGACTGTTGCACGGTGTTGTACGTTTCATAGAAAATTAAATAAATTAATATAAAATCTTTGAAAAAATTGTAAACACTATCCGACACTGTCGCATTAAACGGCGAAACATTGACGCTGTGGGACATACAACAAACGCTGGTTAGCCGCCAAAGCGATTCCCCACTGCGACAGATTTCGCCGCTCGCCGCTGTGCGTGGCCGTCGTAAGCCGCTGTCGCTGTGGCAGCGCCGCCGCAGCAATTTGCTACTGTTTTCAAAGTTAAGATCAATGCGCAGCGGCGACGACGAAATGACCCACGAGCGGAGGAAGTGGCAGTGTCCGGCTGAAGTCGCAGCCGCGGAGACATTAGCGTGGCTCTACCTGTGGAGTCGAGCAGCAACCGACAATCGACAACCAGCAACAGCTGTAACAGCACAAAATAACAAAACAATAAATACACAACGTCAAACAACAACAACAACAACAACAAGAACAACCAACGAGGCAACAGCACCAGCAGCAACAGCAACAGCAGCGGCAGCGACAGAAACACGAAGAAAAAAGAGCTGCGGGAAAAAATACCAAAGAAAAGAAAAACGTTGCCGTCTTTGCAACTTGCCGCCAAGTGTCGGCGAAGATCAAAGCGAAAACGGCACGGGTTTAGCGCGCTCAGCAGAGGCGGCGATCATCGTGCGGCCGAAATACAACCAACCAACCAACCGACCCGGCCAGCAACAATAACAACAACACCATGTCGCCGCCGCAACGCTGTGCACAGACAGACACACTCAACTATGTCCATGTCTCAAGTTATATGGGTTGGCGAGCAGCCGAACAGTTCAACAGACGGACGGATGGACAGACGGACGGACGGACAGACCACATGTAGTTTTACCGGCCAGCAACAACAATAACAACAACAACAAAAGCAGCAACAATAATAATAATAATAACAGCAGCAACAATTACAACAACAACAACAACAACAACAAAGCCACTACAGTAAGCGCGCCAAGACTGGCCATTATGGAGGTTCAGTGCGCCGCTCTCTGCTGATTGTTGTTGTTATTGTTGATTTTTTTTTCTTGAATTTTTGTCTCTTTGCTGCTGGCGGCTTTTATGCTGCCACTGTTGTTGTTGTTGTTGCTGTTGCGGCTGCTGCTTTCCAAAATGCTTCCGAATTACCTGCTGCTGCTGCCGCTGTCGCCGGTTGTGTTGCGCGTGCGCACAAATGCTTTGAAAAATGTTTTTTTTTTGCTTGTATGCCTCCTGGTTGGTTTGAGTTTTTTACTTTTTGTTTTGCTCTGGATATTCTTCAGAAGATGCAAAGCGGCCGACGCTCAAACAAAACTTATCCGCACGCAGCAAAAGATACACACGTAGCGATTGAGTTTACTTGCCGGCTTGCCTTGTTGTTGTTTTTTGTTGTTGTTGTTGCTCGTGTTGTTGTCAATTTGGTTGGACATTTGTCGATTGTTAGGTTATTTAGTGTGTTTATTTGGTTGCATGGTGTTGGTGCGGCAAAACTGTCCACAATTTTTGTTGTTGTAGTACGTGGCCCACATTTAACTTCCTTTCAAATTGAAGTTGTCTGGCAAATATTGGGTCATTCAATAAGGCATGCAGTATTTGGTTGGAGAAGTTTAAGCAGTGCCAAATAAGCGTTTTTTTAATATTTTTCTGTTATTTTCTTCTGAATTCACTTCCTCTCATTGCAGGCTCATGTTGTTGACCACACTTTAATGCATTTATCTCCTGTTCGACATATTTATTATCATTTCCTTTCGTTCCACTTTCAACATCTGCCAACTACATTCAATCGCTCTTTTCGAAACAGGTGCAAATTGTAAATTATTGTAAATTGTTTTGAAGAATTTTCGCTCGTATGTAATACTTAGTTTTTTATTAATATTTTGGGGTTTTTCACCTCTGATCACAGATATTGACATTTCAAATTAGTACATTATTAAAAAACCTCGAAGACTACCAATCAATTCTGTTAGCGCTAACCAAAACATAAGAAAACATTTCATTTTTCACAATCATGGAAACTACAAAATCAGTTAACACCAAATACATATGTATGTCATACATATGTACATATTTTTCAAGATTTTTTTTCGTTAACAGTATAAACTTTAAAATTAATCTTAGTGTCTTTCTCCAGTCCCGCAGTTTTCAATTCAAAACTAGAAAACTTAATAGAGTCTCTCTCTTTTTTTTATTTTTTTTCCAATTGCACTGACTGCTAAAACCATTCTGAAATTGTATGATGTGAAGAACTCAAAGTATGAACTGATAGTTTTGAGACCACTGCCTGACTTTAGAACACTCACATAGAATTTCTACTCCCTTGAAACTCTGTTCTGTGTCAGCCATGTTCAGGAATCGATGAAAGCTGTCCCTGAGTTCGTTATGGAAACTCCTCAACAACTATTAGTCCAACCCTTTGTACACGGATGGGGTCAAATCTTAAATTATACCTTCTGGTCAAATTTGACCGGGAATTTTCAATTTAAATAAAGCGCGCACCAAATATTGTCAAATTTCTGATGGCATAAGGTTGGTAGCACTGTTATAGCATTCCATGTCAATTTTTAGCGCGATATGTGCATTAGTATGTTTTTGACAGCTGTGTAAACAAGTCTACCTCGAGTTTGTTCTGCGAATTTTACAATGTCTGAATCTGTGGATCAAAGAATTTGCATTAAATTTTGTCTTTCCAACGAAATTTCTTGTGCCGAAACGTTGAGAATGTTGCATAAAGCCTTTGGCGAGTCTGCTATGTCGAAAACACGGGCATATGAATGGTACAAATCGTTCAAAGAGGGTCGTACAGAGGTCGAAAACTTGCCTCATGCCGCTCGTCCATCCACATCAATTAATGACGAAAACATCGAAAAAGTGATGGCGTTAGTGCTTGAAAATCGTCGTGTGACTCAAAGAGAGATAGCTGAAGAGCTTGAAATATCAAAAACATCAGTTCAAACCATTTTACACGATGTTTTGGAAATGAGACGTGTTGCAGCGCGACTTGTTCCGAAAAAGTTGAATTTTTTGCAAAAAGTGAATCGCAAAACTGTCGCTGAAGAAATGCTTTCCATGAGTGATGACAATCTCAAACGCATCATAACGGGTGATGAAACGTGGGTGTATGAATATGACATGGAAACAAGTCAACAATCATCGGAATATCGCTTTGTGAACGAGCCAAAACCCAAAAAACCGCGCCAAAGTCGTTCGAAAATCAAGGTTTTATTGACTGTTTTCTTCGATTCTCAAGGTGTTGTTCACTCAGAATTTCTTCCGACGGGTCAAACAGTCAATTCACAATGTTATTTGAGCGTTTTGCGGCGTTTGAGAGAGAATGTTCGTCGAAAAAGGCCTGAATTATGGAAAGACAACTCGTGGTTTTTGCATCATGATAACGCACCATCGCACACTTCACTCGTTGTACGCGATTATTTGGCCAAAAATAGCGTGAATGTCGTTCCGCAAGCACCGTATTCGCCAGATATGGCTCCGTGCTACTTTTTCCTGTTCCCTAGGCTCAAATTACCGCTACGTGGAAAGCGTTTTGATTCGATTGAAACCATCAAAGAGAATTCGCAGAGGGAGCTGAAAGCCATACCGAAAGTGGCCTAAGAAAAGTGTATCGAAGAGTGGAAAAAACGTTGGCATATGTGTATTGCATCCGATGGTGATTATTTCGAAGGAGATAAAATAAATATTGAATTGATTTACTGTGTTTTTTTTACAATTTCCCGGTCAAATTTGACCAGAAGGTATAACCGAATTTTAAACCAAAATTCTTCACCTCTATAAAATAAAGAAAATCGAATTAAGAAAACCGAATTTACAATAAACCAAAAAAATTCTAATCTATAGGATGAAAAAAACGAATTAGAAAACCGAATTAATAACCAAATTGCTTCGCTTCTTTAAAATAAAGAAACCCTAATTTGAAAAACCGAATTAATATCAAAAATTACACAGAGCAACAAAATCGACATTATTTTTTTTTTCTGAAATCAAACCATACTTTTCTAAAGGATTTTTGGACGCTGATCACAACTGCGTACTTAGTTTTTTGATTGTTTGAGCGACTTAGGAAATATTGATGGTTTTCCTTAGAGCGCGTTTTACATGTTTTTTGACCATGACATGCATGTAGCTCCTACAAACCTGAAGTCTTAAATGCCATTTTTTTAACATAGATTAACAATACTCTAGCTATGTATTTAAAATGTAAAACATTAAAATCGGTTCAAATTTGCAAGAGTTATTCATTTGCAAAGTCAAATTTTCAGTTACTTTGCAAGATTGCGAATACACAAAAGAATTTTGCTCCCAAAAAATATATATTTTCATATAGTGAAAGAAGAATGTTGCGGCTTTCAATTAAAAAAGACATTTTTGAAATACCATGTTTGTAATAGAGTATGTGTACAAATATGTAACTTCTCCATTCATAAATTCAGCAACAAAAGCAAGGATTTACTTTTGAGCTATAATATTGGAGCACAGTTTTAGGCAGCAATATAAAAATGCTACATTCATCAAACGCCCTTAATTCATAAAATTTTCACCTTTCGTATTTTGATTTTTTTGCGCCCTGAAAATATGTCGCAATGAAATATGGAAAAACAGCAAGTAGTTTGCTTAGTGTGTGTGGTTGAAATTTTTACTTGTGTGATGCAACTCTTTTTAGAATAGCTCCTACAGTAATGAACCAATTTAAATTTTGTTAATGCCCTTGAAAAGATAAATATTGACGCTTGCGAAAATACTTTAGATACTTTCGTCAATGACGCCAAGAGCATTAGGAGATTTCAATACAAACTCGTGTTCAGAAGGTGAAGTCGCATTTACACTCTAATGAGTATAGGCCGAGAATGGCTCATGCAACACAAAAAATCTGTTCTATAAGTTTAAGTTACAACCTTACACTATACATTGCACACTAACTCCTAGTTGAAAAATGCAACCCCGAATTTATATGAATTTTTATACAAAATTCGCGAAAATTGAACTTTGAAGAGCCATAGCCGTGTTAACCCTTGACCAATCGAAATCGACTATGGTCAAAATTATAGCTTGAGGATTCGTTATTGTGTCATAAAAAAATTATCGTGTTTTTCAACATATTATAAATGCAATAAAAATTCAAAGATGGAAAATTGTGGAAAACACCTCCTAGCAAAAACCACCAATAACTTACAAACCGCTCAAACAATCAAAAAACTAAGTACGCAGTTGTGATCAGCGTCCAAAAATCCTTTAGAAAAGGTTTACTACAACTCGGAAAAATTTTGGCTGTTGCTCAGTGTTATTCGCCACTGTAAGATGAAGGAAATCGATTTTAGAAAACCGAATTAATAACCAAAGTTATTCGCCTCTATAAAATGAAGAAAATCGAATTAGAAAATCGAATTAATAACCAAAATTCTTCGCCTCTGAAAGATGAATAAAATCTATTTTAGAGAACCGAATTAATAACCAAAATTGTTCGCTTCTTTAAGATGAAGAAACCCTAATTTGAAAAACCGAATTAATAACCAAAATTCGCCTCTGCAAGATGAAGAAAATCTATTTAATGAAAATCGAGTTGATGACCAAAATTATTAGCCTCTGTAAAATGACGGAAATCGATTTTAGAATAGAATTTAGAATAGAATTAATAACCAATATTCTTCGCTTCTATAAGATCAAGTAAATCGATTTTAAAAAACAGAATTAATAACCAAAATTATTCACCTCTATAAGATGAAAAAAAAAACAATTTTAGAAAACAGAATTAATAACCAAAATTATTCGCCTCTATAAGAGCATCGATTTTAGAAAACAGAATTAATGACCAAAATTGTTCGCTTCTATAAGATCAACAAAAATGATTTTAGAAAATCGAGTTAATTACCAAAATTATTCGCATCTATAAGATGAAGAAAATCGGTTTTTGGAAAACCAAATGAATAATCAATTTCCGTGCCTTTATGAAATAAAGAGACCCAAATTTAGACAGATTTAAATACAATTATAACCAAAATTGTTCACCTTTTTGAGTGGCATAAGTAGAACACTTTCAAAGTATGGAAGTATCATACACTTTAAAGAAAGTTTTGTCATAAGTTGCATACAATTACCAAGTTTTCGCGTTCTTAATATGCTTCTTCGATTATACTTACATCTTCTCAAAATCCATCTTCAAACAGGACTCATAATAAAATTACTTTCGTCAGTACTCAACTCAACTCAAGTCAGTGGCATTTAGTTGCCCAGCCATGATTAGTCGGTTCCAGTGGCTACCACTATTCCCGGTAGATAGTATATGGTATAATATCTTATGGACTTCTGGACTATGTGGCCTCTATATTCAATCCGAGAGGTTAGAGAAGGTAAGTAGCGAGTTTGCAAAATTTGATGCATTTGGCTTGCCTAGCGTTTTCTACCTCCTTCTTGGTAAGGCTGGATAGGCGCAAATGAAGTTATGGACGATAAGGTTCTCACTGTTGCAACAGCTGGTTTTAACCGAAAAGCCGATTTTAGCTGCGTGCTCTCCAATGGGCCAGTGGCCTGTCTCTGACTCTCTACTTGCTTCCTTTTTTAACAACGAGCTGACTAGCGTTCTTGTCGACTTTCTTCCTTTGCACCTTTAATTTGCATATTTATTTTTATTGTTGAGTACATATTCTTATGAACTGTCAAAAATATATACATGACTTATCTAATCACCCTTTATAATTCTTAGTAATAGTCTTCATATGTATGTGCCCCAACACAATTAATTAACCTACTTATGAAAGTATATTTTCACCCAAATTACATAAAATATTTTCGAGACCCTTAATTTTCCGTAAAAATGTAAATTATAAATCAATTTGAACTTTCACCATTCCCGAGGGGGAACATGAAATTGCACAAAGTTCAAATCAACATCAGACAAGATCACTTAAATTTGCCGCCATCCAAATAACAAAATTAACCACAACTACAACAACAACAACATCCCACCGATCTCATCACCTGGCTGTAGCTACTAACAACGTTCGGCACAAGCAACCAGTGTGTGCCAGTGTTGTATGGTAAGAAATAAATAAACCATACAATACATTTCATCTTTTCCCGGGGTATTTTTTTGTTGCCAGTGTGGTGTGTGTGTGTGTATGTGTGTATATATTCGCTTTACAGCATTGTATATGGCGGCATTATCTCTTTGATTTCATTTGTCAGTTCGTTTCGCACAGTTAGTTTTCAACATATTGTACTTTGTTGGTATGGATGTTGTTGTTGTAGTTATTAGTTTGTTCACATGCCGACAGGTAGTACTACTAAATGTTGTTGTCGCTGTTACGATTGTTATTGTTGTTGCTATTGTATTTTACTGCCATCGTACACATGCCGAAATGAGCTGAAGAGAATCGACACGACGCCGCTTGTTGGCATTCTTATTGCATGTTTGTTGCTATTGTTATTGTTGTTGTTGTAATAATTATTATGGTTTTTGTTGCCAATTCTGTTATCGCTCCATTGCTTTGCATTATTTTAGGTTATGTTCGAGAATTTAAAGTTCAATTGGCATTGGCTCGAAAGTGCATTGTCTACAAAAGTCGCCAGAAATATTCTAAATAGTTGACATCTGATTGGAGACTGGTAAAGCTTTCATATGTAAAGTAGAAAAACAGAGTCAAGTTTGAGCAACAACTCTTCACCAATATTTCTATGTCTAGTTTTTTTTAGATGTTATTTATTTGTTGTGTTTTTATTTATTTAATTTTTTTATTTATTTTTAATAATTAATTAATTAATTAATTTTTTATTTTTTTATTGTTCTTTTATTTATTTTATTTATTTTCTCATTTTTTTTTATTTTTATTTATTAAATACATACATAGGGGAATTCTTTGTAATGTGCCACCCCATGGCTTTTTTGCGTATAACTCGTTAGAAAAATAACTTATCGCCAAAGTTAATATACCGTTGGAAAGAGGGTTTAAAGAGCTATGATCCAAGGAAACATTTGAATTCATTTGAATTTTTCGTAAATACTATACGTAATACTATTTTTTTTCATTTTATCCTTTTAATTGTTGAAGAAAACTACTTTTTTATAATTAATTATTTTGATTATTATATTTATTTAATATTATTTTGTTTTATTTTTTTATTTTATTTTATTTTATTTTATTTTATTTTATTTTGTTTTAATTTATTTTATTTTATTTTATTTTATTTCCTCTCTCTTCCTTATAATTTAATTTTGTTTCCTTTTAATTTTATTTTGTTTTATTTTATTTTATTTTTTTTATTTTATTTTATTTTATTTCATTTTATTTTATTTTATTTTATTTTATTTTATTTTATTTGATTTTATTTTATTTCATTTTATATTATTTTATTTTATTTGACTTTATTTTATTTTATTTTATTTTATTTTATTTTATTTTATTTTATTTTATTTTATTTTATTTTATTTTATTTTATTTTATTTTATTTTATTTTATTTTATTTTATTTTATTTTATTTTATTTTATTTTATTTTATTTTATTTTATTTTATTTTATTTTATTTTATTTTATTTTATTTTATTTTATTGTATTTTATTTTCACAAATATATTTAAACTATCGATAATTTTTAATCGATCGTTTTGAACCAGCCAAACATCGACAACCAGTAACCCAATGCAGACAACAACAACAACAACAACAACAATAATAATAATAAGAACAATAACAACAATGGCAGCACGTGAAGGAAACGCAATAATAACGAAATAAAAAAGGCCGCATTTGCTTTGTCGGCATGGTAATTTGGCTCCAATTGAGGTCATGAATAATGCACACCGGTCCGTCGGCCGACCAGCCAACCAACCACCAACCGAACGCACGAATCCACAAATGGTTGGATCGACAGGCGAACAACAACGCTCCAGATCTCCAGCTGTGCGCCCCAATTGAGTCGCTGACTCAGTGAGTGGGCTGCCGGGCGACTGCAGCACTCGGCGCACTCGCTGTGGTCATTGAACGTTGAGTCTTTAATGTCAATTATTGGCGGCAGCGACAGCGACAGCGTTAGCCAGAGTAGCAGCAAATCACAGCGATACAGCGACAGACAGACAAACAGACAGATATCAATCAGCGCTCGCGTCTGACACATGCTACAAATTGCCACCAACACCACTGGAACCGCCACTGGCACTAATAGTCTTCGTACTTGTCGGCCGCAGTTTGTGTGCCCGTTGATTTGTTGTCACTGCTGACACTGACACATATGAGTTGTCCGCGCGGCCGGTGCCTTCCTCACTTATCGGCGCAACAGTAGCTGTCGCGCGCGATTACTTGCAACATGATCAGCCGGCACGGAAGCAGCTGACGTGCTGTGTCAAGTGCCGGACGGGTGAGTGCTGACTGCTCGCTGCTCGCCACGGCCCGTGCGGGGCGTATGACGCGCACGCGTTTCCAGCTCAACCCAATTTTTACGGCACTGCCTTATTTTTTCACTCTGCCACTTAGTTAAAGTGTCTTTGTCGGTTGCGCCAGGCAGCAGCTGCTGCTCGGTGTTGTTGTAAATTGTAACAGCGTTCACCAACTCGAGTGATAAGCCACCGAACGGGTTGCAAAGCGCTTTGAAAACGTTGGCCGTACCTCGTCAGCTGTCTTGAAAATGTTGGCTTAGTTGGCTTCAGCATACGAAATGCGGCCCATACAGAATTATTGGTCGGTTGAAAGCGCTCGAAGAACAAAAGTTTTGAACGAAAAATCAAAATTTTTGAAAAGTTTCTGTTCTGGAAAGACTTTTTTCTTTTGTTGCAAACTATTTAAGATGTACACACTACGAGGTGCAGTTTGAGAAAACTTATACCATAAATAGATCAATTTCAGTTTAGGTTTGTTCATTTTAAGGTTAGTACTAACCGAAACATAACCAAGACGTTCTTGCATAACTATTGATTCTTTAGGATTACTTACGTACTCAACTGGACCTAAGAACCTGTTGCTGGGTTACGGCCTGCCGCAAAACTTCTCTGCTTTGTTTTTTTTAGGATTACCAGATCAAATATGAGAAGGATTTTTTTACATGCTAACACTTTCTCTCTACTCTTTCAAAGCTGGAATTTCGCAGACAATGGAACTTCTGTGTGTATGGGTTTGAGTGCGATTTAATGAGTTATGAGATATGAATAATTTCAGATATTTCGAGATACAATTTACTTTTTTGAATGCTTGCTTGATTTGATTTTTTTTCTATTTATGCTGTTTGATTTTGCCAAGACAAACGTTCTCCGTTGTCCTGCCTAGTAAACTTTCCCCACACTTATTCGAATTTTCGATTAGAATTTTCTAGAATTTAGAATTTATTTTTATATGGTCAAAATGGTTATAAAATACGGTTTAACAATTAACCCCACAACTACAGTATTGTGAATTTGCAATAATTTACAAAGTTGAAACTAGATTACATTTAAAGATCCAAGGATCAATTTTAAATTCCAAACAAAATTTCAAAGTTCTTCATCTCAACATACTTAAACCTTAAATTCTACAAAGACAAGTGGCAAGACACGCATTGCTGCCACAAAAGAGCCTAACTTGGCCCTTGTTTTAATTTAAAAGCCGCTGCCTCCTGGGCGACTGTCTCCTAACAAATTTTACAGCCAACACTGTGTGCGAATGCGCAGCCGCAGCCGCCTGCAGTTGCCTTTGATCATGGCGATCATCAATAAATTGCCGGATTCCTCAAAGTGTTTCGCCGACATGGCCGACTGAGCGTCAGCCGGTGCGCAATCATGATGTAATTATGGTCAGCCAACGCCAGCTAGCCGCCAGTCACTCGGCGCTTGGCCGGCGCACAAGCCGGCTCCCGGTTTTTCCTCAACCCAGCTCAACGCAGCGAGTAAACGTCTGTAAAGTTTTCTTTCGGCCTAGCATGGTTGCATTCATGTGTGTATGTGACTGTGTGTGCTTGGGTGTGTGTGTGTGTTTGTGTGCGTGATAAGTGGAGCAAAAATGCCAGCGCGCAATTCGTTGTGCTTTTTGTTGTTGTTGCAATTGGCATCGTCCAGCCGCATGCCGAATGCGGATGTTATTATTTTTACGGTGTTTTATTTCTGCTACTGCCACCGTCGCTGGCGGCTGCTTCTGCTTCGTCTTCTTTGACTGCCGCCAATAACACTTGTTGGCGGTTTCACACAACGGAAGTTTATTTATGGCCACGCCACACTAACCAGCGATAAGCAATATGCAACGCCAACAAAACAAAACCAAGCAACCAATAAACGGGCATTGCCGACATACAGTCCGGTCCGCGAAACTAAACTCAAACGTAACGAATCGTTGCGTGGTGCGTAGCAATTGGCTCGACAAGGTCGTCATTGATTGCTGATCGCAATGGACTGGCAGCCATAAATCATCGCCGGCTGTTATCAACTCATCAAAAGTGGTTCTTCAAATCCGAATGCACAGTGACCAGTGGTCAGTGAGTGACAAGTGGCCGTTGAAAAGTGAACAGCTGAAAGCAACTGAGTCGTGGCATCTGGATTACAACTTTAAACGATCTCAATTACATGAATGTACCAAATGTTTGCGCGAAATCAATAACTACGGTAAACTGGATCTGGGTTCAATAAGCGGTCAATTTAAAGAGAGTTGAAGTATGAGGCCGAGAGCATAGAAATTGTGGGGTTTATGTTTTGACTTCATTTGTGACATATCATTCCGGTCGGTCTTGGATCGATATATATTCGAATGGTCCTATTGAAAAGTTTAGCAGACAACGGATAAAAGTTTCATAGCAATTTCTTGAGTTGTTTATTTTGAAATTTTAGATTTTTTATTAGACTTGCCGGCTTTCAAGCAATCAGAAAAATGTTAAGGTTTCCAACATTGAAAATAATTCATTCAGCTTAAAACTATGTTAAGCATTGTATGTATTTTAATTATTTATTTATTTATATTTTGATTGTTTCATACTTCAAAATGGATTCTAAGAATTCATAGTGAGGTTAGGTTAGGTAAACTGGCTGGCCAAGTCGCCCACGCAAAGGCCCTACAGGGTCCCCAACGGTACCAGTGAGAGCTCCTCAGTATTACGTGTCGAAGTGTGCTCCAGGGTTTCCTTGGCACAATTTTCTTTGCATTTCCTGCAATCATCCAACTATATTTTGCGCGTGAGCCGCTGTTAAGCAGTTCCCCGTTAGTTTGCCTACGATGCCTCTGCAGTCCTTTCTCTGTAGCGAATGATCGAAAAATAACATAAAACTGAAAGGAACTTCGCATTTTCAAATGCTTTGCTATAGCATTGATTTACAAAAAACTGTCTTTTAACTGATTGAAGCATCAAAAGAGGTTAATGCTATTGATTTTTCATCGCTGAACACGAATTCACCTTTAAAAACTGTCCACTACGTCGTTTAGGAAAAGCGTTCAAAACCTGAAAATCTTTCTCAGTCACTTTTAATGAAATATTGCATATGAACCTGACTTAGTAGAAATCTTGTAAACAACCATAACCTCCATTTAAATGATATATCTTTTCGACTTAATTTAGAATAAAACAAAAATACACTGAATCAATCAATAATTGTAACCCTGCTTAGATAAGGTACGTCTGCGACGCCTTTTTAATTTTTTGTCTCTGTCTCTCAATCGTCAATTTTAATTTTATTTTACTAAACAAACATTATTTTACTTCAAAAATTATGTAATATTAAGAGAAATTTATTAAATTAATAATCTCAATAAGAAATTTATCAATATTCCTTCTAACAACACTTTTAAAAGGATATAAACTAGCATACGTCTCTCAGACATATCGTTATCTTTTCAGTATTTTTTTGATTTGGAACCAGGTATTTTTTATATTAAAAATTTATATTTTGTATTTTGAACCGAACCGAACCATTTTCATGATGTGGTTTCTGGTTAGGTTCGGGAATCCTAAAATAAAAATGGTTCGGTTCATGGTTCGGAGCAAAGTCCGAAAAAAGCGGTTCGGTTCAATACCAGTTTGCAGCCCTGATTTCGATTAATAAATATGGTCAAAAAAAATCATCAGCAAAATCTTTAAATTGTGGACGGGGAAACAAAGCATTTTCCTTTTGCTTTTGCTTTGCTTTAGTACATCAACATTGACGTATGTAATTTTAAAAAATTTTGTTTTCTTTAAGCGGGAGAGTTTTTATTAGACCACTTTATTATTACACTATGTTCACACCCAACAGTCGAACAAGTGATTTAAGTTCGATTGCAACATTTTCATTTTAATGTAGAAAATTTCACAAGTTTTCAAAATCACACAGCATCAAAAATATGTCAAGATAGAAAAACATAGTAATGTAGATAAACCCCGTTTCATCAAAGCAATCGTTTTTTTAACCGCCTGCCTGACTGCCCACCGCAGACAGACAGACAGACAGGCAAACAGACACGCAGACAATTTATGTGCCTTTAATTGACCACACTTTTTCTTTCTCTTTCTTTGCCTTGTTTTTTTCCTCTCAATTTATTATTATTTTTTTTTTTTTGTTTCGTTTGGCTCATTTATCTGCACGTAAATAACCTACGAAATCGTTTCAAATCTACAATCGATTCATGCTGCCGCTTTGATCTAACCGCTCAACAGTCATAGGCAGCACGCCACATGCGCCAAATGTATGGAACACACACACACACACATACATGCACTGATCTATTAGAAAATCAAAAAGAAATAGTAATGATAATAATTAATAAGATGAAGGGGGTACGGAGGGAAGCAACAATTAAGTCAATCAAAGCAACTAAAAGTAAAAAAAAAAAAAAAACTAAAAACTCAAAAATACACAAAAATCAACAGCAACAACAACGCCAACGCAGCAAATCGCATTTAAATAATTAAATTCAAATCAAATCGTCCATATTTCAATTAACAGCGCGCTGTCTGATTAGACGATAAGGCCGAATTGCGCCTAAAAACAAAAAACGTTGAGCCGCCATCGCCGCCGTCGCGTCGTTGCGGTATGCGTGCGCCGCGCTGTCATGTGAGCGCTCTTTCACGCTTAAAAAGCCGCCAAGCAATCAACTTTCAAAAACCAAACACATAAACCAATCAGTTGAATTGGTTCGAAGCGCTAATGACGCGCGAAAGCACCGCGGCCCGGCCCGGCCCGGCCCAGCCGTGCCACATACAACAAAGCATTACTGGCGCGTTCGGCGTGCGGCAACTCGCATTATCAGCAGCCAGCCGGACGCATGCCCAGTCAGCAACATTATGACGACAACGACGACGACGACGATGCCGACAACAACTGAAATAAGAATTGCAAAAAAATAAAAATCACTGACCGCTGCCATAAAACCAAAACAAAGCCATCGAAAAGAAAATAAATGAAAATACAAAAACTTGACAGAAAAATACTATGGAAACGAATACGATGCGCGGCGCGGAGTCAAATGAAGCCAAAATGCCCCAATGAAAAGATCACAGACACTGGAAGCGCCAAAACAAATCAGCAGAGTGTCGCAGACTTTTTCGTTTCGTTCGGTCGCTGTCGTACTCGTACTCTCGTACTTATTGCGTTCGCTGCTTCTTGTTATTGTTGTTGTTGTGATTCCGTGACTTGGAGTTCGTTACAAATTCTTGCGGCCGTTTGAAGTTTGCCGCAATTGGACTGGCGTTAGACGTGCGGCATTCCACTCACATGTCGATGTGATTATTTACCAGAATTGTTTTCCGCTCGCTCTCATCTCCCCTTCCCCTCTTGCACTCCCCGTCCCCAAGTTCTGGTACTTCTTGCCCTCCTCCTCGCCCTATCCGAACACGTTTCTTGCTTTCTTTACGACTCGCTCTGCAGTTTTCCGCCGCTCTTGGCTTCTTGTTGGCAGCCGGCACGAGAGCAAATCGCCCCAAACGGGCAACACGATCGACACATCGAGCTCTATCGGTACGAGTGCGCGGCCAACAACACCTCGCGGCGCGCCGAGTGTATCATTTAGTGCGCCTAATGCGTGCTAATTGCTGCGCGCTGCGACCCAACTCGGACGTGTGTACGGCCAACCCAACGCGCATCTTCCGGATACTCGACTCCACTCGTCCACAATGTAAGCACACAATGAAGCGTGTAAACAGCGCAGAGAGCGCCACTGATTTGGCAGCAATTTACGGCCGAATTCGTTGATTGAACAGATTGGCTCGTAAGAGGCGAATGTTCCGCATTAATAAATTTTGCGCAATTTGAATTCATAAAATTTGGATTTTATCAGATTCCCAAATCGTGGAAACTCCATAGTCGCCACACAGACTAGTAGGCAACAATAGTAATTCTACTTTATTTTTATAGATCTTTTTGATCTTCCGTCGATTCCGTCTACCTGTTGGAGACAGTTCAGGCCAAGAAATGGACTTTGAACGCTTTGTGAGACTGGTATTCTGTGTTCTGCTTGAATCCCAGTCTTTGGTGAATCCATTTAAAAAGCGAGTGAGAGCATTTTTGGTCACATTTTCAAATTCTTTGGCTATAACTTTTCATTCTTTTATTAGAACCCGAAATAGTTCTACTAGTTGTAATATTTCTTCTAGTCATTAGGAAGTTTTATTGGGCTCTTCCGCCTATCTGTTGATGACAGTAATGACCTGAACTTCTATCAAACTAATGTTCTGTATTCTGCATAGATACCAATCTTTGGTGATTCCAGTTAAAAAGCGCGTGAGAGAATTTTTTTGCTCAAATTCTTTGGCTCTTGGCTATATTTTTTAAGTCATTCTTTGATTAGAACCCCAAATAGTTCTTTTAAAATTATAAACATCATACATACAAGCATTATTACGTTGTTTTATTTTTTTTTTTTACAAATATGTTTTCAAAAATATTATACAAATATTGCTCCAATCAATACAGAAAGTATATTTAAATAAACATAAAACACCTTAAAACCTCATCAGAACTGCTTAGTCCATGGTACCAGCCAGTTAACCCTTTCGCTATTTTGTTACCATATGGCAACATGCTACTTTGTGAACATCTGAACCTATGGTTTCTGAATATATGGTTTTAAGAATAAATTTTTTTGTTGGTGCTTAGAATAGTTTGAAATTTTAGTATTAAATAATTAATAATTTAGAATATTTAATATTTAACTAATTAAGTAATTAATATAAATTTAATAATAATATTTAAAAAAGAGAAGTACAGTCGTGTCTGGGTATAGTGAACACCCAAATTTTGACATGGAGTACTCTAAATAGTGAACAATCGAAAACCTCTAAATAGTGAACAAAATTTTGAAAGCGTATCAAAAAGAGTATTTTGAGCAAATAAAACGAGTTTTTGAACAAAAATGTTAACCTTGATATGGTGAACAACCTCAATACTGTGAACTGGCCTTGCAATAATTAGTTATATCCAGACACGACTGTATACACAATTTTTGAATATTATTTCTTGACATGATAAAGAAAGAAGAAAAAGAAAAAGAATTGAAATTTTTAAGGGGGGTTTCTACCTTGTGCGGTCAAAAAACTCGATTTTTTTGTTCATGCATTTTTGGATTAATACATGATTGTAGAATACGCCCCCAAAATTTGAAGTTGAAATCTTTCGAATTACGGAAGCAATTTATCGAAATAGGTAGCAGTGTCGAGCGCGCCGAGCCGCTGAAGCAAAACTTTGAACGCGTTTTTCTCAAAACTACATTTTTTGACCTTGCGGAAGTGATTTAGGCCACACGAGTTGAGCAATAGCTACGAAATTTTAAACAGTCATTTATCAAGGTCTTAGCTATGGCACGAACTAGGATCTTCAAGAAATAATAATTTTTTCTCATTAAAAATAGAAATTTGTATTGAAAAAAGTAGGTAAAAATTTAGTTTTTTAGTCAAAATCGCATATATCCTTCATTTTTAATTTTTTCTTTAAAATCCTAGTTCCAGCCATAGACAAAAGGATACAGAATAAGAAAAAATTTAATTTTTGTGTTTCAAGTCATCTCAAACAGAGGCAGGACTTCCGCGAGTAAGGAAGTCCTGCCGCCATTGCTCGATGGCCCCCTCCCTCCCTTTGCATATTTTATCTTGAAACTTTTTTTACTTGTACAATAAACATATACCTACACCTGTGTTTATCTTAAAAACCTTCCCATCAAAAATTAAAAAAAAAAAACATGTTTTCTCGGCCGCACAAGGTAGAAACCTGCCTTAATTTGACTTTTTACTCAGATATATTTTGAAAATATATTAGTTAATTTCAGCTGAAGTAATGAAAGAAATATTCGATTTTTAGTTATTCGTACAAAAAGATGTCTCTTTAATTAATTACACAGTACAAAAATTGTAAACTTTTTGTGTGCAACAGAGTAACCATTATATATTTCTGAAAGAGGACGTCATACAGATTATGTTTGTCAAACAAAATAATAGTCCAGCACGTCTGAGGTTCTTCAATTTTCATTAAGGTTGAAGAGGTCACTACAGACCTTTACACGGAAAGTATGAAAACTTGAGAAGCTAAAACTTTGATGCATAGAAAAGAGATTTTTTGGCATACAAAATTGAATAACCCTTTTTCATGTTAGTAAAATATTGAAAAAAATTTATATAGTCTTTTAGGGAAATATTCCTCATTAAAAGTTAAAGAAGGGAGGTGCTCAATACTAAATATCTCCCCTGAACAAAGCCTTAAGCTTACAGCCTTCACTTCAGAAAATGCTTGTTCCGCTTAAAATACTGAGAGAAAATGTCTTATTTAAAGAAAAAAATATTTTCCATTGGTAAATATAGTAGTAGTCTCTGGCTGTCTTCAGTCGATGATCACATTTATCATAACATATCAACGTATGAATAAAAAAATTGCCATCTATTGCAAAATTTAACAATCATTGTTCAGTTCCAAAATATCCAAGAATTAACCTCAAAATTATTGCACAACTCGAACACTTTTTCTAATCTTATCAAATCATCATATCAAGTCCGAAATGATACAAAGTGTACAAAGTTAAACAAATAAATTATTTCGATCTTCAATCGTTTACTTCACTCTCCCACATCTCACACTTTCTTTGCTGTTTTTCAACCCAACCGACAGCGAAAACAATGATTATTCATTGGTAATGTTTTTTTTTTCTTTTTGTTTAAAAAAAATTAACATATGTACTATACATGCAAAAACAAAAACAATTGCACAAGTGGCGCACTAACGCCGCCGACAAATGAAACAAAAAGTTGGCGCCAGACTTTTGCGGTCAGCGTAGTAAAATTGCTTGCTCGATCAACTGAGCAACTGCCAGCTGTCGACTTCCACTCGGATCATTAATAATCGGAACATGATGGCGCGGCCGTAAACAGGCAGTGCGGCGCTTGGCCGCGTCGCTCTGGGCGCACGCTTTGCATCGGCGCCCAGTGCCGCCTCGCGCCCACTCGGCCAGCGCTGTTGCGCATGCGTTCCATATGCAAATCGCCGCCAGTGTTTGCTTTTAATTGCCGCGCATTAAATTTAAGCCGCTGTGCGTTAATTATGCGGCACTGGTGTCATTACGTTCGGATGCGGTGCGCACTGTCGTGATTATTAAATTGTCACCTCGGATATTAATGATCACTTTACACCTGTTGCGGCCGCTTTTCCTGTGCGCGGCGCCAAGCCATCAAAGGCAGCCGCGTCAATTGCTAAGCGATTCGCGTTTTTATGGCCACTTAAAGTGGTCTCACTCTAATTAAGACACAATTGTTGATTGCTTTATTTGCTTTATTTGCCGTAATTGTCGGCGCTGGCGTTGGCTGCGCTCCAATGCTCGTTGCAGCGCCGCTGAGTTTAAACAATTCGAAAATGATTTCGAATTCGATTTTTTCTATTGTTGCATTTAAATATAAATATAATTTTATATTTTTGAAATAAAAAAAATCAACTTTAATCAAATATTATTACCAACTTTTAATGATTTCTGAATAATAAAGTCTCCTCTAAACTCTGCAGCAGCATTCTTGTTGAGTAATTCGCTCTTAAAAGTTTAGTATTAGCGGCTGTAAAAGTGACATCCACCGCAATGGGCATCCCATTCACCTAGTCAGGAAAAAACAAACCATACTTGGCGGTTGCTTCTTATCGCGGCATGCGGAATTTTCTGTCACACTAACACACCGCAAACAATACAAATTTGGCCATTACACGCTAAGCAATCAATTGTTCGCCTCTTTTATTATTGCTATTGTTTTTACTTTGTTGTTGTTGTTGTTGTTGTTAAATATTCGTACAAATTGTTTGGGGGTACGTTAAACTTTTTCGGGCCGTCATTACGTTCTTCGTCCGTATTCGCAATGAATTGCACTTCAATGAGTTTATTTTCATTGTTGTTGTTGTCGCTGTGCCTACATACGTATGTATGTATGAAAGTGTGTAGCAGCAGCGACAATAACAACAGCAACAACAACAACAGCGACATTTTGCCGCTATTGTTTTTATTTTCATTTCGTTTTGTGTATCTCTTTAAAGAGGCGGCAAAAGTGCTTTGATCTTATCGCGGAGCTTCTTGCTCGCATTTTTGATCAAAGCAAGTTTTTCCGCCAAAGAGGAAAAAAATAACCCCCAACAACAACAACAATAACAATAACACAAAAAAACAATAACAGCAACAAAAAGAGCCAAAGCCGGCAGCACCAACAGCGGGAGCACCGCTTGAAAAGAAGCCAAGTGAAAATAAAGAGCACCACAACAACATCAGCGATAATGTTACCGTACAACAACAACAAGTACAACTCGGCGCGCACATATTTTCATCGTTTGTGTTGCTATTTTACGAGCAGCACCGCATTGCAGATGACAGCCGCCGCTGCTGCTCAGAAGTGTGACTTTCATTGAGAACGCACACAGTTGTTCGCTTGACCGTCGGCAAGTCAGTGCGCCAATGAAGAGAGCCAAAGAGTAGCAAATGTGCTCTGCGTTTTGTAATCTTCTTATCATAAACAACCAAAACCACCCTGTTTGCCACCCTGTACTGATCAGCATTTCTTTGTATCTTTTTGGGAATTCATTGCAGGTCCGCACCAGCTGCCGAGGCGCATCACAGGCTCGCCAAGCCACCACAACTCCCCATGCACTCCACACTTTTGAGCGCCACAGCATAGCATACTTTTCAGCGCACGCTTGGATCGTATTGCTTAGTTGCTGTGCCACCTTTCTGCCAACCAGCGCTGCCACACCGCTCGCTTCGGCGCTAACAGCCCGAACAGCCGCAAACGCAGTCTCTGCCGACGCATTGCTGCTGAACTCCAGCAACATTACGTCCAACAGTACGACCGCCACCGCTGCCGCCATGGCGCTGATGGCAATGCGCCAGAAACTGTCGCTGGAAACCAACTCCATTCAGCGACAGCAGCCGCCGGAGCGCGATCACAATCGCTCGCTGAAGCGCGTCTTCCTCTCGAACCGCACCATCACCTGCAACGACGGCTCGCATGCGGGCTTCTATCTGCGCAAGAATCCCAACTCGAAAAAGTGGATCGTGTTTTTGGAAGGCGGTTGGCATTGCTACGATACGCGCTCGTGCCGCGCGCGCTGGCTGCGGCTGCGACACCTCATGACATCCGCACAGTGGCCGGAGACAAGGGACAGTAAGTCTTCAGCAGCCTTCTTTGTGTTCTTTTGGCAATTTTACAATTTCCTCCTTGTCACTCTCGCTTTCCACAGTGGGCGGCATACTCTCCCCGCTGCCGGATGAGAATCCCTACTGGCACAACGCCAACCACGTCTTGGTGCCGTACTGCAGCAGCGACTCGTGGTCGGGCACGCGGTTCACCAGCGAGAGCAGCGACAACAGCTGGCGCTTCATGGGCGCGCTCATACTGCGGCAGGTCATTGCCGATCTCATACCGCTGGGGCTGGGGCGCGTGGCCGGCGCAGAGTTGCTGCTGGTCGGCTCTTCGGCGGGTGGGCTGGGCGTGATGTTGAACTTGGATCGCATCACCGAGTATTTGCTGCACGAGCGCAATCTGCCGGTCACGGTGCGCGGCGTCAGCGACTCGGGCTGGTTTCTGGACCGCGAGCCGTACACGCCGGCCGCGGTGGCTTCCAGCGAAGCCGTGCGCCAGGGCTGGAAACTGTGGCAGGGCCTGCTGCCGGAGGCGTGCAGCAAGCAGCATGCCTCCGAACCGTGGCGCTGCTACTTTGGCTATCGCCTGTATCCGACGCTGAAATGTAAGTTCTCGCTCCAATGACAGAGCAGCGCTGCGCGAGTCGACGTTGACCAATGTTCTACTTTATTTGCAGCGCCTCTCTTTGTCTTCCAATGGCTGTTCGACGAAGCGCAAATGCGAGCCGACAACGTTGGTGCGCCCGTCACGCCGCAGCAGTGGAACTACATACACGAAATGGGCGGCGCATTGCGCTCCTCACTGGACAATGTGACGGCGGTATTTGCGCCCTCCTGCATTGGCCACGCTGTGCTGTCCAAGCGCGACTGGGTCAACATCAAAATCGACGATATCTCGTTGCCGTCGGCGCTACGCTGCTGGGAGCATTCAACGCGGCCGCGACGAAAACGCCACGACAAGCTCAAGCGCTCCACCGAAGCGACGCTGACGAAACCGCGACGCCGTCAACACACACCCCAACCCGCCAGCCAGAAGCAGCGCCAGCGAAAAGAGCGCCGAAAGGAGAACAATCTGGAGCCGGGAAATCGCAGTGGCAACCGCCTCACCAAGGCGGAGCGCGAGGAGCGCAAGCGGCGCCGCCACGAGCGCCAACAGCGTCGCCACCACAAGCAGCACAACAATCGACACAACCGCAACAAAAACGAGCTGGCCAACGATGCGACGCACACTCGCCACAACAACCTGCCACCGAGCAACGAAAACGCCACCTTGGCGCACGAGCGCAAGCGAAAAAATCACAACACACACAGCGACAACAACAACAACAAAGCTAACGCATCGAAACGTACGCACCAGCGCAAGAAGCACCAACGCAAGCAGCAGCCACAGCCACCGGAACGAGATCCGCAGCTGCAGCACGAGCAGCCAATGACCGGAGGTGAACAGCAGAAGAAGCGCTCCTCGAACACGGCAAACCGGCAGAATCGAGTGCCGCGTGTGCCGGAAAAGTGTGCGCTGCGCCTGTTGGAACGCTGCAGCTGGCCGCAGTGCAATCACTCATGTCCCACGTTCACCAACCCGCTGACCGGCGAGGAAATGCGCTTCCTGGAGCTGCTCACCTCCTTTGGCCTGGACATAGAGGCGGTGGCGGCGGCGCTGGGCGTGGACATGCACACGCTCAACAACATGGACCGCACCGAGCTGGTGAACTTGCTGACGCAACAGGCGAGCTGATCCGGACGGGCGGCCATGCCAGAGCTCAAGGACAAGCGGCGCGCGCGCAGCGCACGGGCTGCGTGCTGCAATTCGCAGGCGCGGCCGGCAGCAGACAACTGAGCAGGCAAACCGCAAACGGACAGGAAAATTGCCCAGCGTTGTACTTAACAGCTTCCACACAGCGACTAAGAGGCCTGCAGGCGTTGGTCGGGACCAAGCCAGGTCAGGGCCTACTTGGAGCTGTGGCTCGAGTGTGGGTGGGCCCACGTGACATGGATGGGGCTCAGTTGCTTCGTGGCATGTTTTCGAAATGACCTTCGACTGTGGCACCTGGCAGTCTGGCTTTGTAAATATGCCTGACGAGAGAGAAATTCAAAACAAAAGTAAAAGTTCAAATTATTGTCATAAGCGCACCAAATACGTTAAGAGCCGTCAATTAGTATAGCATTTACATGTACATTGCAACAAAAACAACATTCTTGTGCAGCACACATTTTCTTGTACATAAACACTCGTTCGTCAAGTATTTGCTGACGTGTTAAATGAATAAAATACCAATAATTTTTTGTACCATAAAGACAGATGCAAATCCCAGTTGTTAGGCAAAACTAATTTATTTATGTAACATTGTTATAAGGGAGCATAGTTAAATTTTAGCGAAAATATTATGTTAAAGTTTAAGCCAAAATCCCACAATGACAATGGTAGACCGAAGCAAAAGGCCTGCTGGCTGCTGATGGCAAGTCGGTTAATGGGTTCAGTCCAGCACTTGCAGTGCTCAATTTTCCCCTTCTAATCAAAGTTCTCCTTACAAGCATAGAAATATACAATTAATAAACAAATGTTCAACTTGTATCAATGCTGGCAGCCACAAAGAAATGTATTCCGTACTGCTAGCAACACAACATTCACAACGACAAACAAACAAACAAACACCACAAATGCAACCATGAGACTGTTATCTGATAAAACTAGAACGACTATTGTTGAAATAATGCCTAGTTACACAATAGTTTTATGCAAACGTATGCATAAATATACATAAATTCTAGACATTTGTACATAAGTATCGAAATGCTGAAAACACAAATACAAAAGCGCACAAACAAGCGAATAAGTTAAATCGAAAATTAAACGTCCATAGCTGTGTAATTTTACAAATTTTACAAAATCACATTTTCCTTAAAAAATACTAAGCCATCCATTGCAATGCTGCTGCTAGTATAATCACTATGAACAATGTAACTTGCTTAATTTATTGAAAATCTATAATCTAAATATAATAAATCAAAATCTAAACTCTCTAATGTAGACATCATTTCAAGAGAAAACTACACGCATTTCAAATCCATTTTGAAAAAAATAAAAATCAGACTACATGTTGCAGATTTAACTGCCTTTGGAAAAAGCTTTCCGTGATTTTACCTAATTTTCAAGCATTTCCCATATAAATTTCATTCAAAATATGAGCGCTTTTATTATAATATTTTCGTTTATTTATTTATTATAATCATGATTTTTTTGTGCGCAACTTATTTGTGTCGGTATTCAATTCGCCATCTACCTCATACATTATTTATTTATAAATATTTGCTGAACTAAACTCGGCAAAATCTTTTGTTAAAGCTGCAAAGCGCCAACTGACATTTTTGCTATGTAAAACCGAAGATGGCAGGAAATGAAAATGTAATTCTTGGCATATATAAAATCAATTGAAAATCTGCAAAAAGTAATTTTCATTAAATATAACTTTTAATAATTTATAAATCCAATAGAAAGTAATCGCGTTTCTGCCTTTTTTGTACCTGTAAATTAGTTTCAATGATTGATTGATTCAATATTGAATCGATATCTCGCCAATTTTGACGTTAATTGATCAACTGATGAATCCATTTTCAAGTCATTCAATCGTGCGAAACAAATTCCAATTATGGATCAACTGCACCAATTGCATTCCGTCTGAATCGTTTAATGTAAATAAATAATTTAATAAAGGCTTCGTTTATTTATTGATATATTCGTGGATAAATTTACCACAAAAATCCGACAAAAAAATGCAAAATTGTATTACAATACATACAACAACTGCTTCAGGCGCTCGAATAGTTTTTTGTAAATAATATATTTTTAAAATTATGTTACTAGTTTTTTGTTTATTTTATTTCGCAACTGTACAGTCCACTTTCATATTAGTTACTTAAGTTAAATGTTTAAATTATATGAAAAAAATATGAATAAAACAAAACAAATACACATTATGAAAGTTTGATGAGGAATAAATATAAAAACTTTGTTGTAATTTTTTTATACCAAATATGTGCAAATCTTTGGCCTAATACACTGAAAATAATATTGGTTTATGGGGTTCTACAGTTTTCAAAGTCAATTATTTTTTTTTTTTAACTGAGACCAAGAATGTTCGGCAGTGCTTTATTGAAACAGCGCAGGAAAGTTAACCCTTGCGACCCCAAAGTTGCCTGAGAGCAACTTCACCTGTTTGTCATCTTATAGCAAAAGCTACGATTGGTTTATGGGTTTAATTAAACTAGGCACCAACAAATTAATATTTTGAGAAGTGAATTCAAAGCAAATTACATAAATTTTACTGTTATCCCCAAAATTATTTTCAATCATTTGCAGCGATATCAGGGAAAGTTTGTGTTCTAATTGAAGTCTACGAATAGGTCTACGTTTGATCAAAACCGTATTTCTTTAGTAATGGTTAAATAAAATCAAAAAGTGATAATTTTGTATTTTTCCATAAATATTAAATAATTTTTCTGTAATTAAAAAATATTAATACAAAATGTATTTAACCCGTTTTAAGCTCAAATTGGTCAAAAGTAAACTAGCTCTAGAACTCTAACAAAGAGGCGTGGCGACTTCAAATGTCGTGCGCACACTTCTTAGGAAAGTGTTTCATGATTTAAATACCAAATACTAATATCGAGACTTAGGGTCAAATTCGGGGTCGACAGGGTTAAAGAACACATGTGCTTCTGTCCTTCCGTGGCTAGATCTCGCCTTACATGTCGGGGGGAGCCCCATATTTCCCTGGGTGGGCGAGGTCCCTAATTATGATATCAATTCACTGCTCAAATTCGCCACAAAAAAATTCGCTTACCCAAGAGTGTCTAGGCGTGGCCAATTTGGTCCACCAGCTTAACTTAACCTAAACTACAGATCAATCAATGATAGAAACATTTTTCGTTTTACCTTCTTAAAAAATTCTTCAATTTTTAATTTTGATAATTTCTCCAATAAAACCCGAATTTAAGATTCCAACAATTTGCCAATTGTAGGGCAACGACCTCAATTGCATTCCTGGAAAATTTCCGTACTTATGTCTTACAAAAATTTTATTTCTGCAATATGGTTTTTGTTTCTTACAATTCTTGACATTTTCTGCCAAAGTATTTATTGTTAAACATCTGCAAGTGAACTATTTGCACACCAAATTTCAAGCCAAGTCAACGACATATTCATGTGTTTATTGTTTTATATTTGTGAAACAATAAACGTTGAAACTTTCAATAGAAAATCCCAATAAATCAGATAAAACTGTTGTGTTTGCAGTCGAGTTCTGGCAGTCACACTTTCAACTCTCTACAGCTGGCATGACCACCGAAATTTCAGGACTTGTCAACATATTCTACTGAAGTTTCATATAAAACGCTGCACATTTTCAATAATTCCAAGACACTCTTCCTAATCGTTCATCATGAAAATTGCATTCCTGTTGGTCGTTCTGGTTGTTGTTGAGGTCGTTGCGCATGCGCAGAGATGCTCCAAAGATCCACGTAAGTCAGCAGACGGGCACCAGCCACGCTCTATGCTGTTGTTGTTGAATTCGAATGCTGCATGGAAGTTGCATGGGTATTTGTTTTTGGTTTGATTTCTGCTTACAGGCAACAAGAGTTGCAATGCACCGCGCGATTTAGGTCGCAGGTGTCGCGCCGGCGCCGGCACGCGCTGGTACTTCAATCGGCGCAGCAAACGCTGTGAAAGCATGGAATACGGAGGATGTAAAGGCAATGCAAATCGCTACTGTTCGCTGCAGGAGTGTGACCGTCGATGCAAACGCGAGACAAATAAATGGCTGATTGCTGTCTAAATTTTTCATATTCATATTTGCCAAAAGGATCAACATTTTTAAGAAACATTTACTTTAGTAATATTTGCAAAGAATCTAATAAAAGAGAGCAGTAGCTCAGATTGAAATATTTAAGCAATTGAAACTACATTGAACAAAACTCAAACCAACTTTAATGTAAATCAATGTCAAATAAATAAATTAAAAAGGAAGAAATTCAAACAGTAGACCAATGTAGGAATTTGCTATCAAGAATGCCTTGTTCGTTCCTCTCAGGAGCAAAGGGCCTCCATAAGGCAATGCCTTGTGCTGGCTACGTTAATCGGTTGTGTTTTTTTTTTTTGCTGCCAGAACAGGTGATAAGACTGCCGCAGGTAGTCCCTAAATGATGGGGCTGCCATCTATCGCCGCTTGAGAACGACGCCGTCGATGTTGTGAGCTACCGTTCATAGCGCCATCTGTTGTGTAAAGGAGGTGACAGCAGGATGGTTGGTGATTTCGCTAAGATCGGTTTGGTGCGCTGTTTTTCGCCAATGCCCGCTTTCGCTTACAGGCGTTGCTAGTGCACCGTGTAGCTGTATATTTGTTTTATTATATTTTTTGCATAATATTGCATGGAGGTGAGTGGGAATGGATCATCTGAGGATCGGAATTTTTGAACTGAGGTATGTTGCTAGGCTACGGAATATTTAGAGAACAGGAAACATTGGAAAAGTTGGAAGAGTGCGGGACCATGCATTAGGTAGGAGTCGAACCCACGACCTCTGGGATGGTAAGCTAGTACACTCAAGCTAGGTTATCGAGGCTAATATAATTAGCATTATAGTTATCTATAATTTAACCTGAAGTCACGAGCTAGAAACCAGCGGTGAGTGACTTTTTACATAATTGGAACCAACTTACTGTATTAAGGCATTCGAATTTCATCTCAGGCAGTAAAATCTAGTACATATGTAATTTTGTGGGTCTTCGTACGCAATATTTCAGCCCAATATCCTTTGAGACCATAATTGCCGCCCACATTTTTTGTAACAAACAGATAGTTGAGAGTTTGAACCATCGAAACCACCCTTGCGTGAGCCACTGTCCTTGATGAAAAGTTTTGGCTAAACCATATAGATCGAATAGTATTTCTTTTCTCATAGCGGCCAATTTAAGTGAGGCCTCCTATTCAATGGATACAAAAACAAACAAATAGAACTACGACAACACTTCGTAGTTTATTTGAGTAATAAAGTATTTTGGGACTGGGAAGAATACCAGGTCCAATTCACACCACACACTACCAAGTGGTGGTTTTCAGGCGGCTCCAAAAAATACGAAGAAACAGGGGCGAGGGTATATGGACCTCGCTTCAAGTACTACAAGAAAATGGATTCTATGCCATCAGGCTCTGTGTAAACTAACCTCGAACGTGCGTACAGGGGACAGGACATCGTTAGCCGATAGTCAACCAGCCACTAATCTCATACGAACTAAGCGCAGCCCTTCATTGCACTGGCCAAAAAAGCCATAGAATAGTCACTAAGACTTGAGGAAAGAACCAGGAATTCAGAACACTGGTCTAACACGGGTCTTACAGTGAGCTGTTGGCGGTTCTCGTACCACCGAGGTCTATCAAAAACGAGGTCTCCAAGGACTTCCTTGCCAAAGCCAGATGGCAGAGGATAGAATTCTGTATAATCAGCAGATCACTTTGGGCGACATACGATAAGAACAAGATCGTGGAGGTCTTAAACAAAGGCCGTCGGGATGTGGCTGAAGACTAATCGCAGCCATTATTGGCCACTGGCCTATTGGAGAGCCTGCGGCTAAAATGGGGACTCCATTCAATACCAGATGCCGCAGCTGTGAAAATCCGAAAAAGAAGAAAACCGTCCATCATTTCCTCTGCGCCTGTCCGGCCCTGTCGATTAGGAAATGGAAAACGCTGGGAAAAACTATATTTTAGAATTTCGAGGAGATAGCGAAGTGCACCGTAAACTCGCTACTCTTTTTCATTAACCTCACAGACTCAATATAGAGAATATATATAAAGAGTCTAAAAGACTCTATACCTTATATGTAGTACCTACCGGGATTAGTGGTATAAAAATGGCACTAACGCGCTAATTGAATGTTGAAACATCGCCATTTTAACCAACCGGGTCTTGGGCAATCGAAAGTATTAATCAAAGGTCATAACTCCCAATGGAAGGAAGAATGCCTCAGACTGAGTAAGAACCAGCTTGAACAAATCACCGGCCTTCTAATTGGGCACTGCAGACTGAGAATATATATGCGTGCAATCGGGCTACTACAGGTTAACGTCTATAGACTCTTCGAAATAGTAGAGGCGACTCCTGAACACATCATAGTGCACTGTGATGTGGCATGTCGAAGCAGGATGCTTTACATGGGCCAGTTCTGGCTTGCAGAAGAGATCCAGCACCTAAAACCCCGTGAGTTACTAAGATTCATTAGGTTCGTGGGTCTAGGGAATGCTCTCTAACAACTTGTAAGAGGCACAATAGATAATTTCTGGTCTCAGTGCAACGAACCCCATTAAATTCTATTCTATTCTATTATATTCTATTCTATTCTATTCTATTCTATTATATTCTATTCTATTCTATTCTATTCTATTCTATTCTATTCTATTCTATTCTATTCTATTCTATTCTATTCTATTCTATTCTATTCTATTCTATTCTATTCTATTCTTTCTATGCTATTCTATTCTATTCTATTCTATTCTATTCTATTCTATTCTATTCTATTCTATTCTATTCTATTCTATTCTATTCTATTCTTTCTATTCTATTCTATTCTTTCTATTCTATTCTATTCTATTCTATTCTATTCTATTCTATTCTATTCTATTCTATTCTATTCAATTCTAATATGTTCCAGCCATAAGTTTAAGTTCAGTTTTGCAAAATGCTAAATCTAACATTAATTAGGAGAGACAACTAACCCTGAATTTTCAGCGCAGCTTACTTCTCTTTAGATTTCAGGTCAAGCACCTTAAACTTTCATATACTCGTACAGTACATAACCTACAACTCAAATAAGTGCTTTGGGTCTTTTCGTCTGTAAGGCCGTTCGTTACTGACACTTGATCAGATTTAATACGCGCACAAGTTGATTCAATTAAATGTTACTTCTATAATGTATTCACATACAAAACATATGTACATATGTGTGTGTATTTAGTTAGCTTATGGCATGCCCGGCATAAGTGTACCAACACTAAGTCTTCAACATGTCACATTCGTGCATTAGAGAAGCACAGATCGCATGCGCGCTTCGTAATTAGAGAAAACAGGGTATTTGTCAAGTCAAACTTACTCGCAAGATGCTCATAAGAAAACGGAAAAGCTGCGATCTATGAGCGGCAAATCAAGTCCTTTTTTCTTGAAAGCACGTCAAATGGACTGAGCTCTCTATGGATCTGTACTTGATTGGCTCCCACAGTCGTCTTTAGTCAGATAATCTTAACTATTTGCCTATTGTTCCCATGAGTCCTCACAATCCTTGAATATGACTATTTAACGAGCCATTTTCATGTTTGTCTGTGAATTCTTGTGCTGTATAGAATATTTTTATGAAACTGGGATCAACAGTTCGAATGAAGTATCTCCGTACTCGATTATATACACACAGCTAGTTCCAATCCAACTGCTTTGCCAGTTAACAAGTGAACAAGCACCTCCGTGAATGAATACTAGAAATGATCAGTGGATTACTTGTCTGAATAAACCGGAAGTGCCTTTTTTAAACGGCCCCAAACTAAATGCGCCTTCACACCACAAACGATGACATTAAGCATTAATAAACGTGAATTTAGTACCATACACTTTTTATTGATTGCCTTATTTGACCCCCAACACTAGAACGCCCAAGGGTAGACAAAACAACCCCAATTGAGGTGTTTTATTATTTTATTCCTTCACTTTCTGAAAGAAACCCTTCAGCTATTTTTGTTATTTTTTTAAAGCCAAATTAAACAAAACAATAGAAAAATATTAAACACTTAAACAAGTTGTTTGCTCTATTTTGAACCAAGATTGATTGAATGGGCTGGGCATTCTAGTGTTAAGCGCCAATTCAAAGCACGCTGTATTTTAATGTGTCCGCGTATTCGTTCCTCAAAATATACACAGCCCCATTCATGGGCCGCGTGTGATCGTCAATTTCCTCCCACTCGGCCATTGCACACAACCCAACCGTCTTTACACTTTACATTTTCGTGCAATCAAGACATTTGGTCTCAGTCGGCATCGCATTAAATTTAGAATTAAGTTCAAGTTTAGTGGATCCAGCAGCGATCGTCAACATGCGTAGCGACGCTTCATTCTTCCTCTGCGCAATCTTGCAGTTCCTATACGCCGCCGCCTACTGTGAGTTGTCGCGAAAGAGCACAAATATGTAAATTGATTCACCAAATTTCCAATCGCCTCAAACTTCAGCTTGTCCCATCTACCTGACCATATCGTTGACTGGCAAGTCTGTGCAGGACTCAAACCTCGAGGTCAACTGGGGGCCCGAGTGTCACGAACGACCCGAATGGATTGGCATTTTCGGCGCCGATCCATCGGTCACGTACGCCCAGCCGGAGGCGCGCATCACCGACATAGTGAACTCGTCGGGCAAACTGCTGACCGATGTGAAGCTGGGCAAGCTGCGTTTTCCGGGCGGCTGGAATCGCAACGATGCGAATGTGGTGCCCGTCGAGTATCCGAAGGGCAAATGTTTGCCCTACTACGTGGCGAGCTTCAACGGCAACGAACTGCTAACTGTAGAGTGCCTCAAAATACAGCCAAATTGGATGTCCAAACTGGAGCACGTGTCCCAAATGCCACTCAAGCATCTCTTCATACCGGGTAAGTGGAAATGTACCAAAAAGCGCCGATTAAGACTCATCACTTGAATACTTTGAGAATTACCACTTCATTGTTTATTCTTGATGCGCTAAGCTTCGCACAGCAACGCTCAAAGCAGTTTACATATGTACACACATACATACATATCTGTACATATAAATCTGTAAAACTAAGTAGTTGGAACTCAATTGAGTCACGTACGCTAAGATTGGACCCAGCGGCCATTCAGCGTCCGCTCCAGCGGCGTCGCTTTGTTATTCGCTCCGGCACACGGTCCCAGAAATGAAAATTGCGCTTCAGAAATAGTCGCGCATGGAAGCCGTAGCGTATTTCACGTGTCCACAGCTGATTTCGCTCCAACACAACACGTCTGGCGCTACGCAACTGTCGAACGACCACACACACACACAAATTACGTCTTGGACGCACTCGATAAACCGATTGGACTACTCACAAAGTATGTGATGGACTTGCCCATTGAGTGCTCCAGGCAACAAGAGAATATCGAAAATAAATTCCAGAAAATACACAATCCTTGCTATATTCGCTTTCCTTGCCTCCTTCTGTCTGCGGCGATAGACATATATGAGGAATATTTAAAGAATATTTGAAAAATATCACTTTGAAAGATATATTTTGAATAGCCAATCAAACATATGCAACTCGGCTTGAACGATTTCTGAACTGAGTGCCGATTTTGCTTTTCAGGCACTCACGCTTCGGCTGCCTTTGTGGCCAACTATGGCAAAAGTAAGTCGTTGATGTTGAAGGACTACGTTGTGGCTCAGTACTTCGATGTCTGGTCGCAGTTGGTCTTGGGTGTGCGTTATCTGGACTTGAGTGTGGGGTAAGTGGCATTCAGATAAATGTGAATAATGAATACATGAGATAACAGAACAGTTTTGCATATCCCGGCGGACAATCATCTCGATGTGCTAATGAATTACAAAAAAATTTACTTTATACTCTCATATATGATAAGTTTCTAGTAGTCGTAACTATTCATTATGGCAGTGAATCAGATAGCTCTTGAAGCATTTAACTCCGTCATCACAAAGTATAGATTAGGTTGATAAAAAAACTTAATAGAGAAATATAAGTTAATAAAAACAAAGGAAAACTGTATGTTTGACTAAATAATCGCCAAGTGCACAAGAAGGTTGACATAAATAGAAAATGAGTGCAGCTTATCATTAGTGTTAAAAATGTCTACATTTCATGACAAAAATATTATCAAAATATAGTAATATCAGAATATTTGTGCACTGCAGAAAACATTCATTCAGTGACGCATTAGAAGAATGACCCACTCGAAAATGGCTTTGTTTCGAATCAAAGGTGTTCTGTTTTTTTAAGATTTCAAGATGTATAATTTATAGAAAAAAAACCTAAACAATTTTCTATACATTTCAGTGAAGAATAGTAGTTATTTTAAACCAAAACAAGTAGTAAATGTAATGATTAGATAAAAAGTTAAAAAAAAAAACAAATTGTCAAATATTCCACTGATACTTTTCCCATTGATTCTGAATATTACACTTATGCAATTTTGGATAGAATTTGTAGATGATTTGTATAGAATATAAAAACGTAAACAATTTTCTATACATTTCAATGAAAAATAGTACCTAGTTATTTTAAACCAAAACAAGTAGTAAATGTAATGATTACATAAAAAGTTAAAAACAAAAAAATTTCAAATACTCCAGTGATACTTTTCCCGTTGATTCTGAATATTACACTTATGCAATTTTGGACCAAAACCTTACAAAAACGTATGCATACATTTTCTTAGTAAGATCTACATTTTCAATGTTCATAAATTCATCAACATTTTCCCCATTTTCAGCTTCAAAGCCGTAGACAAGTATGATACAAATAATCCGGAGAACTTCTGGATCGTCAATGAGAATATGTTCGTAACGCAATTGCGCAATATTTTGAGAGATATTAAACGTTTCGTCACACTGTCACTGGAGGTTGTCATTGTCGACTTTAGCTCGTTTCCAATAGGTAAGCGTTATACATATTTCTTTGTAAAGTAATTATTATTTTTTAAGTAAATTATTATTTAAACAGCTGTCTTCAGTGACCTACTTGAATATTGTTAACGTTTTTTGACCATAAGTGGGGCTGGGGAGTTCAGTAGCCCAACGTTTAAAACGTGATTGTGAACACTTGAAATACTTTTGCACCTTCTTTAAATTAAGTTAGTCTTAAAATTGTATGGCTTTAGTTCTCGTAAAGTAAATAAGTTGTTACACTGTTTTATTGTTTATTGATGAAAGTTTGAACTTCACACTTATTTAAAAAATCCTTCTCAATGCATTTTCACATAAGTAATTAAAGGTACTGAGCAAATATCACAAATATTACTTTAGCAAAAAAGATCTCACACAACTTGAACTGATTATAATAAAATTTAATAATAAATATTATAAATATTATAAATTTATAACAACCTATAAAAATCATATGATCAATAAATATAATATATAACAATAAATTTGTAGAAAAGTCAGCAAAAAGCAATAATTTCAAGGTTCCTTTTTTAACCTTAAAAACTTGGGATATTTTAAATCCTAAATCCTACGCTACTGTGTCGTTGTTGTATGGTATAAAGCAAAGTGCAAAGTTTTTTGTTAAATGCCAATGACCTCGACAATCACCACTTGTTTCAACGCAAACTGATATAAATCTGTTGAAATTTTTATACCATATGTTTGTAAATCACATCATTGCAATATCGAAACTTGTGCTACAACTATGTCACCCAACTTAAAGTTAATGTTATTCATCTTGGCAGTGGTAGCCCATGTCGGGGCACAACCAAATCCTGAATGTCCCGGCCAGCCGCGTGAGTACAAGTGCACTTGCAATCCATATTCTATGTGCGTATTTATATGTATTATATAGTAGTTGTTCTTGTTCTTCACTAGGCGTACAGTTGTGCCTGCAGCCACGAAATGAAGGAGTCACGGGACGCGGCTGCCAAAGTTCTGCCGGCTTCAGGTGGTACTACGATCAGGCCACGGGAAACTGTCTGGCCATGAATTACTTGGGTTGTGGCGGCAACGAGAATCGATTTTGTACGCGCGCCAGTTGCCTGAATGCCTGCATCTAAAATTTGAATATACATACATAATTCAAATGAACATGAAATAAAATATAAAATTTCTTTAAATGATAAAAAAAAAAATTATCTTTTGTTATCTACGCCGATTTTCCGCATTTACAGCAATCAATCTTTTACAATCAAATCAAGCTTTGTATAGAATCGCATTGAAAATAAAAATTACTATTCTCATATCGGATCGAAAAAATCGCTTCCTTCCTATTCTTATTGCTCAGCATTAAGTGTTAATATTTCTGTGGTCAAAAGCAATAACCGCCTAAGTCGAAAATGGCTGTTTCGAGCAATCTCGTTTTAAAGTTTTAGCGCGTAGTGTGTTCTTATAACTTAAGCGAATAGGTTTTTATTAATAACTTTTCTTATTTTAAAGTTACGAACTCCCCGATTTTACACAAACGTAGAGCACAGTCAAGGGAACATGGTGGCATCCATAACTCAATTTCTTCTTAAGTCGACTTAAGCGGTTATTGCTTTTGACCACAGATTTAACATTCTTTAGCATTTTATGGATAGTAATACCTATTTCAATTTTTCGGGCTGTAAATACCTATCGTAATATATATGCTTTTGTTGTTGTATTTATTTGAATTATCTGCAGGCTTCTACAAGCATCCCGAGCGGCACAGCGATTTGCTACACTTGCTACACGAGGAAATCGGCGATGTGGCCTACAACCGAAACACAACCGGCAACCAAATGGCTACGCCATGCTACGACTTGACCATGGACGACATCAGAAAGACTTCCAAGTACTTGATGGTTTTGTATCCTGTCGAAGAGTTGCCATATCCTGAAAGTGGTACGATAACAATACAAATAAATCGTTTCAAATTTTCGAATTCGTGCTATTCATACAACCACCACAACGTTAGAATCCAAAATGTTGTGTCCCACCTGGAAACGTTTTTCGACAAGCTTTATGAACACTTCGCAGACCTTGGACTACATGCGTTTGCTGTTCAGCAAGAAGGATACGTCACCCGTTCAAGATGAAGGCTGGATTTTTCACGCAATCAAAAGCATGGAGCAATCACTGGTCAGTCGACAATTTGTTTCGCTACAGCGTTAGTTCGTATCTTATGTTATTACTTCCTATCACCGCAGAACACCAACAAACTGGAAACGGCCAAGGAACGTGCCGCCACTTTGAATCCCAAGGTCAGCAGCTGGCTGAAGGGTCCTTGGAGTTTGACGGCCAACATTGTCGCAATGGACTATTTCAGCAACACGAACGTCATCGATGTGGCAATTTATGCCAATCTACACAAAGCTTTCAATATGGCCAACAAGAATCTCATCAATTTCGAAATTGTCAGCAATTAAAATTACACAATTGTAAAAGTTTTGGCGAGAAAATATAAAATATAAACGTTTTGTTGGGAATTTTTCCTGTATTCGTAATGTAAATGTGCTGAAGCATAAAGTATAGGAACTCAGTGCTGGAGCATTTGAAGAAATAAAATTAGTTGTTAAAATCCATAGACGGTTAACCCATTGCTTACCAGCTGACCGAAGGTAAATGGATTAATGGACATAATCGCAAATTTGAATCACAGAAAGATAGGTGACAGTGCTAGTGGAGAGTGACCAGTTGCTAGTCATGCAGTGCAAGCGCAACTGTGGAGGGCGATGCACATCTTACCCGATATCGAATATCTCAGTGAAACCACGCATTCATAATTATAATTTGCCATTCATATTTTATTACAAGACTAAAAACTAAGCAATAAATCTTTTTACAATTTCATGAATATTCGCAAAAAGCCCATCCACGATGTAAATAAATACATAGAAAATGTTCAATCGGCCAGTTGTAGGCTAGCAGCTACCCTACAACTGGCCGATAACACTTTTTGCGTTAGTAGTTACATATTTATTTACATCGCGGATAGGCTTTCGACAAATGTTCGTGAAATTCCAAATTAAGAAAAATACACGCGCATCACATTCTCGAACGGCTTTCGGCACAAAGGGCATTTGTCCACTGAGGATGCGCATTTGGCACAAGCTACCACATGGCCGCAGGGCAAAAACGCCGTATTGTACTCGGCAGCATAGCAAATCTTGCATAGCTTGTCTTCGGGAATGCAAGTGGGCGCCTTGATTTCGAGCTTGTCGGGCTGGGGTTTTGTTTCGCCAGCAAACGCCGCGCTAGAGCTCGATCCGCTGCATGCAGCCCGTGTCGTGGTTGGTACTTCGTCCACTGAAGCGGCGCCTTCGGCTGCCTTGGCTTTTTGCATTGCCAGCTGGCTGTCGATGTAGCTTTGCCCCTTAATCAGTTTCACGTAGCGACAATGCGACAGCCACAGTGCATGCTGCTCCCACGGCTCGTCGCAATCGTCCCAATCTTTCAGACCGCCGCCACAGCTGAAACACTTGACGCGATCGCCAACGCCCGTATAAAAGAAGCCCGCCTCGGCCAGCTGATCCGGTTTTTGTTTCATGTGAATCGGCCAATCGGCAAACGAACGCAAGCGCGCCGTCTCGATGGCATACTCGGGAAATTCGTGGCGATATACTTGACAGTCAGTCGGGTACGGTGAAGCCGTCGAACGCGGCAAACGATCCGCAGGAATGACACCTTCCGAAAGGGTGTTCGATCTCGACTCAATGCCCTCGTTGCCGCATATGTCATAGCTGATGGGTGGCAGCATGCGGTTCAGCGCCTCAACGTTCAACGGCACATTGTTGGTGGTGCGTCGCCGTAGCAGCGGGCAGTTGGGCGAGAAGCGCAAATGTTCGGTCAGCGGCTGGTCGTCCTGCTCCCATTTGCCGATTTCCACCTCGCAAAAGTAACACTTCACCTTGTCATCCTCGCCGGTGTAGAACAGACCCATCTGCGCCAGATCGCGTTTATTCAACCAGACCAGCGGCCAGTTGTCAAATGACTTCAGACGTTCGTCCTCACGATTGTACTTGTCGTTCATGATGTAGGGTTCCTGCTTCCAGGGCAGCAACGTGAGCGCCTCGCTAGTCTTATTGTCTGTTACGTCATAGCCGTTATGGACGAACGACAGGGGGTAGGTACAATTGAGCTGCTTCAGTCCACTATGGGGAGCAGCATTCGGTAGTGTTGCACACATATTCATGGCGTTGATTTGGTTCATGTTGTAACTCTTGCTTTGATAAATAGTATTTGAAGATCTGCAAAAAAGCAAAAGAGAAACGGTATTATTAAAAATTTGTTCATTCGTTTAGCGAATCGAAGTGTAAGGAGAATTTGAGAATGGAAAGTTTTAATAAAACGAAAATTTGCAATAAATGCAGAACTTAACTAAAATATTGTCTAATTGATTATCGATTTGATGCACCAACAAAGACTTGAACACTCCAAATTTCACGCAGACTTGTCGCATGAAACTTTAGCCTTATTGGTGCGTTGATTAAAGACGAAAAACAAGCGGTGTAATAAATCTATTAAATACATTTGCAAGTTTTTCTAGAAACGCAATAAGAGCTTTCGAAAGAAAATTACCTTTACGCACTGACTGCAAACGCCATTTTTAATTTCTATATACACAGTTCAGTCGAAATTCTAGAATTTTATTCCGATTACTGTTGTTTCTGCGCCGAATCTCACTGGGATACTGACAAGGAAAGTTCTGCGCAATACAGCCATTTGCTATTCAACATTTCCTATATCCTGCTGACAGCTGCTATTATCCTGCAACGCTCTCTGCTTAGGGGTTGATTCATGGACGACAGCTGCTTGCTCGAACGGACGAAGTGCCACGAACACTCTCCCGCTGGCACTGAGGGCAACACCGGCGGCCGGGCTGTGGAACGGCGGCTCCAGTGCGCAGCCGCGGGGCCAAATGAATCGCCCGACCGTTTTCTGAGCGTAATACGGCGCACCGTAACGTACGTTTGTCGTCGTACGTGTTACTACAGCACTACGTCTACGATTATCACGTATACACACCAGATACCGCCCAGGCGCGCGGCCAGAGAATCTGCAACTTTGGCCGCACACGTCGGGGTAAACACACTTTAAGGGTGGCAGAAATTTGCGTTGCGAATTATTTGTTGTTGAGCAGCACAAATCAAAGCGACATTGCCGTCACAGTAGGTGGTGGGAGGGGAGGGGAGGATGCTTGGTGCTGGAGGCTGCAAGCAAGCAAGTGTTGCGCATGTACATAATTCGCTGTGTGCGTGTGTATGTGTGACATGAAGCTGCGCAGGAGTGGCAAACGACATGACGCAAATTTTTTATACAACAACATTTTCTGTAATGGCGGCGAATGCTTCGCGTTGGCGTGAATTGCAACGACAAAGGATACCAGAACGACCGAACGATCGGAGAGTAACGACCGAAGAGCAAAATTTAATCAATGAATACAACAGGCACGAAATAGTGCACTGAGTAAAGAATGTTTGGAATTGAAAATTGAAGGGAAAATCATTTTGCATTTCGGTCAAACTCTAAACAAAGTGTCACTCAACTATTTAATTGAGTTCAAACAGCCAATGAAGTGAAATATCTTACATAACCTCAAAGCGGCTCTTGGCATTTGACAACTAAAGCATTTTCAGGTCCTTACTATACTTTCGACAATGTTAACGAGTTCAAGTAGTTACCAGCCAAGCCAACGACCAATACCGACTTTGCGTTTCGGCCCCTACCTCCCTCCCACAGCAGCATCAGCTCTCAAATTTCCAAGCCACCATCGTCAACAACAAGTCGTCGACTTGGCTTTTCGAGGAAACGGACTGCAGCCAATTTCGTGGCACACACACACACACACACACAAACATGGATGTGTGTGGCGTTTCATGTTCGCGTCTGCGGCCACTCGTACGCGCCTGCGCCGCACTCGAATTGCTCGAGTGCAGCAACTTGGGCGCCCGAGCTCCACACAACCACTTCGGGGCACTGCAGACTGTGAGAAAGTTTCAATGGAATGCAGTCAAACAGCATAAGCCTGGGAACAGCACAGAGGCGATGCATGCAACATAAGCGCGGCGGCAGTGGCGCGCGCCAGAAAGAGTCGGCAACACTGTACCCGAGACAAAAACCATCAATGGAAATATGAAAAGTGTCGAGTGTGCGCCGCACCAGAGGTTCAATGCACATACCACAACACAGGCGACGGCCTCTACCATTCCTGCGCCCTTCCCTTCCGCCGTCTATGCTGCGGCCGCAGAAGAAAATCATAACACAACAACCTATCATGGCAGCATTTCTCAACGAAAATCAACAACAAACTGCAAGCGGAGCAATAACAGCGAACGACAAACAGCGAGGGGACTTGGGAATGCCAGCCAAAGTCCAGCATCTCTTTGGCAAATTTTGTTGCTTTTATGTTTTTATTATGACTGTTATGCCCCGTCCTTCCTCCCACAAGCCAGCATCATTAAAGGGACAGGCCGAAGACCGAGTTTGCCGACGCTCGTTTGCGTTGCGATGTTTTTCGGTTGCCGTAGACAATTTACAACATCGACATCTTTCGAGAAATTCAAACAATGTAGCCATGTTTTCGAATTATCGGATTATAAAAACGATATTTGCAGTTTCAATGTTTGTGCCGTTGCGGCCATGAAAGTTGTTCGTGTGCAACTTATTGAATAACGACATCAACGATAACTTACGATAATTTTCGGACATCGACCTCTTAAAGCTGTAAAGCAATATTGCCAATGCAATTGCAAAATATGAGGGGAAGAGCAAACGAAAACAATAAAACTGTGAAATCCGACTGGCCAAAGTCCGAGCAAAAACAAAGCCAATAACCGTTGCAGAGTTCGCTGCAGTTAATTTTTTTAGTGCAACAGCTTTATAGTGCAATTTGTAATGCAATTGTGTGGTCATGTTTCGGAATTTTGCAATTCATTCGAATTGGGTTCTGAGTCACAAAATTCATAGAACAACTAGAAATTGTATGATTTATTTCTGTTCGGTGCACTTTGCTATGCAGGCGCGAGATAACCACGGCAATTTGCCACTTGAACCTTGATTGAGTCAATCCTAGACACAACAATCGCTTTCACAATTCGTTTTGCAATCAAATTGTCACATTCAACATTGAGTAGTCACAAGATCATCGCATAATCACAAAGCTAGCTAATTAGTCTTTTTGTTTACGAAAAGTCTCGCTGATTTCACTTACCTAAAGATTTGAAACTTTATATATTAATCACTTTTTACACAATCAAAAACAATTCACAATCTCGATGACGAAAATCGTACAATGGAAACAAATGGTGAATACAAAAAGCTAATACTGTCGATTTTGAATGAAAACAAGTGAGATGACTATGTGCGTGCTAGCACCAGCAGACTTTGTGCACTAGTGAGCCAGCGAGCGGCGACGAAAAGCAGACCAAGCCAAAGCAGTCCGCAGCCAAAGAGGCCATTAAGTACAAAAATAAAATGTCTGTGTTTGAAAGTAAAGCATTTGCGGTGCAGCAGTGCAGCAATCACTGCAGCAGACAGGCGACAGGCGTGTTGCCAGACTACGCAACATGTGCACTCGAATCATTTCCATGGAGATTAAATGACGAAAAGTGAATGTTTCGATCATTGTAGAAGATGAAGACTACAAAAGAGTCACAAAGCAACATTTTCCAAAATCGAATATCAATTTTTACATACAAATGTATATCATTCACAGTACACAGTGCACACATACATACTTTATCAATTTCATTCTTATCATGCACTATCTACTTTAACTGGAAAATACTGTAGATCTGTTTTGAAGTCAATTGTGTTGCTGCTGCGGGATCAATAGTTGTCTGCCGCCCCAGCAAATTCAGCAATTTCTGAGTTCTGACTCTTTTGAATTTAGTTCATTTCATTTGTTCCGGAATAACTTTTTGCAACCCTAATAAATTAGATTGAAAACATTAAATGAAGCATTTTATATTTTTAAATCAAACTTTTTAAACAACAATATGGCAACACCAACTGTAAGCCAACATACAAAAACATTGGAATGCAGTTAGACAACTTTTTGTGTTTGGTGCGTTATTTTTTTGTTTTGCTTTTTACCTGTTTGCAGTGTTGTTGTGAACATTTGTTGTTGCTGCTGTTTGTGCTGGCAATTGTTTTTGTTTTTTTTTTTGGTTTGTTTTGTTTTTTGTGGCCATAAGTTTGTTGAAGCGTTTTGTAAGACGTATCATTCTGCACAGTTCCGGGCTTTAGAAGTCCAACTTAATTGCATGCAATTTTGACAACCTCTGAGAAGCAATGAGATTCGGAAAGAATGTGTCACAAGAATATTCAAAGGAACCTAAACTTGTTAAATATAAATATAAATCAGTCTAGTGACTGGATCGATGCAAGTAAATCAGTCAACTTAATTATTAACTCAATTCAATCATTATTTCAAATTTTTAATACTCCCTGGCATTTTTAACTAAATATTTGTATTAAATATTTCTTCATAAAAATCTTGTTTTTCAGAATTGATTAAACAATTTTGATGGTTTATAAATGCATACAACTAAATATTGACAGTTATAGTTATTTACCGCACATCGAATACTACAACTTGCAACATTGCGAATTTCTTTCATGCCTCTTATTTCTGTCCTGCTGCACAGATGGAATCTTTACAAATTTAGCTATGCGCTGAGCTTTGAACCCCCAACCATTGAGTGCCTCAAAAGCCTCAAAGAATCTATAAAACGCAGCGTCAAGCTTTGCTCACAAGAACAAATCAAAGCAGCACACAGCGCATAAAATCATAAAATCCGTTGCCACAGCCCCAAAGCAATGCACCTGGGGAAACTCATGCAACATTGCCACACGAACATAATCTGCCAACATAGACGCGGTTGCCATGAAGTACTCTACCTCTGTGGGAATAATTCAATTCGTTGCCGTCTTATTTCTGGTTTTCGGTTTCGCTTCATTCTGAGATTGGAATGCGGCAATACCAGATACAAATATCCAAGCTTCATTAACAAGAACACAAGAAAAAATGCACTGAATAACAAAAACAACATGCGGCACACAAACAACCGCAGCGATCTTCAAGCAGCGATCATGCAGCCGTTGCGGTGAGCGAGCGTACCCGGGGCGAGGAGTTGCAACAACACAGCGAAAATAAAAACATTCTCGAGTCGTCCTTCCAAGAAATGCAACGACTGCACACAAACAATAACAACACCAACAAGAGTAATGAATGCGCTGAGGCCGACGAACGTCTTCGCTGCACGATGCAGCCACACAGACGGGCCGCATAAAAGCAACAGATAATAAGAAAATGCCCTCAGTGCGGAGCATGCAGCGCATGCGCGAACTACAACGCGGCCAACAAAAGCAACGCACTCATGCGCACAACCAGCCCGCACGTCGCACCTCGCACGTCCCACAAACAACGATTCACCGCCTGAGCAGAGAACCTTTGGGCCGTCGATGATCGATCTATCGAATGGCTGCAGTTGCTGCCCCACAGCGACTCGCATTTCGGCACAGATCAATGAAAATGCCGCAGCGATTTGAGGAAAATCTATTCCCGAATTGAATGCTGTCTGCGCACTACACAACCCAGCCAGCCTCTGCTTCAGCGTCAGTGTCAGCTTGGGTTAAGTGACTTGAGCGCTGGGCCGTAGTGGTTTCCGTGCTGCGCGACAGTTATCACGACAAAGGCATCATGAATTCTCAATTTTGTCAGTGTCCAGCAGTCACTGGAACGTTTATAATCAAAATGAATATCCGACAATGAGCAAGGAAATCGCTCGCCGTTTCTTATTGGTCTGCAGGCAAAGATAGCTACTCATGAAAGAGAAAGACCGACCTGGTTGCATGCTCCCACAAAGGTTGTGTACACGGCGCTCAGCTACCTTCGAGTGAGTGGGAAGAGGGAATCGAAAGAATGCTGTCCTCCTAATCATTACTGGTATTAAGTGTCGAAAATTCTCGGAATTTCAGTGGGCTTAACAACAGCGACAACAACAACAACGCCGGCTACGAAAAGAATGCATTCAACAGACACTGAGCCACACCGAAATGTCTCGCTGAGTGGAATTCGTGAGAAGCGATTACTGCTAGAGAGATAAATGTGGGGGTCGCTTTTTTTTTTGTTTACACGCTCGACTCGACGTCGGTGGCCTCACTTCACTGGGAACAGCTGAAAAAACCCGCCAATATTTCAGTGGTTTTATGCTGCTGCCATGAGAACATTCGAAAGCGACCACCGGCGTTGGACGAAACAAACTAAAGAAAAATAGGCATTGTGTGGGAGTGTTGAAGAAAAGGTACGGTACGGCTCATACCTCGACTGGGACAAGATGACGGTTTATAAAGTTTTTAAACATGAAGTCTTGGCGTTAAAACAAAAATCTCTACTAGGCACTCAATTTTAGGAAAGAGAAAAACCACTGTGATAAGTAGGGATCGGAATTATATGCAAGTGCATATTTTTTTGGAGATTCCGATTTGAACGTGACCAAGACAGAAACTATTTTTATTGAAAAATATTAAGAATGAGCTAACATATGCACTGCATATTTGCATATGTTTGCATATTTTTTGCATAGTTTTTGCATATAAATCCGATACCTAGTGATAAGATTCTATGAAAGCTAAAAGATAACGAATTCGACATTTGTATTTAACGAAATCAACATTTTTAAAGCTTAAAAATTCCCTCAACATTCCGTATCGGGCAAATGACTGGCAAAAGCCATTTGGCGGAATTTCTTAAGTAGAACTTTTGATTGATAACAGTTTAACGCCTGTCAGGTGCACAAAAGGCGCCGTAAGTATTATCAAATCAAAGATTGGCAAACCTTTTTAAAAAGAACTCGGTCGATTTCTTTCGACATGTCTTCCTTTGTGCATGAAATTATTGCATGTGATGTTAATAATTTAATAAAATGCACTCAAAACTTTATGATTATTGATCTGTTGTGAAAGCAATTTGTCAACACTTGGCTGAACGTTTTTGGGTCAATTTGGCTCAATCACAGAAATTAAATTATAAAAACACCTCACACACTAAATACAAATGAGTCGCATTAAAAAATCTCGAATTTTGAGGAGAAGCAAACAACTGCAGATCATGCAAAAGCAACGAAATTGACATAAAAACATACAGCAGTTTTACTCGTTAAAGAAGACAGTGATAAGAATTAAGTTTTTAAAGTAGTTAGAGATATGATTTATGAAAAAAAATACATTTTGGAAAATTTAAACTCTTTTGTATTTAGTGGGCGATATATCAAAGTTAAAAGCGCAGTGTTTGAGTTAAAATAACTGTAAGTATATAAGCACTCAGGCGACCAGAAAGCATGTAATGCGATGAAGGGTTAAAGCTATAAAAATCAACATCCGCAATAAGCAAACGTTTCTATATCGAATATACTCTGGCAAAACCCAGTCATAATTGCACAAGTGATTAGATTACAAGTTATAAAGTACGTGACATTCCACGTGCCAATGGCTACGCGTTTCTGTTGCGTATTGTACATACATATTGACACATATCTACAAATCGACTGATAACTGGGGTTTTCAAGCGTATTTCGAAAGTAGTTTTGTTGACATTTTAAAGCGATTACAACGTTATCAATAACGCCAAAGAACAATAATCAACTAAAATCAAGATAATAGCAAAACAAATTAAAACGGTACATATATTGAAAAAGGCTATCGGGCGGTCAGGGCGACTCATTTACACCCTACAACAGCAAAACTCAATAAGATATATTCATTAAGACAATACAAAATACAATTTTCGTTATTTTAAGATGACTTAGTAAAAATATTGGGCCGTCAGGCCCCAAACATTTTCGGCAGAAGTGTGCCATGTCCAAGTTTCTTTTTTTTTTTTTGAAGAATTGCAATTTTTTGGTGCACGTATGTATATTTTGATTTTCAGTCCCGATGAATTGTTATTTTAAAAACATTTTTAAAATAAAATGAATATTTATATTTTTTTGGTCGCAAAATACACAAACTATTTGTTTCCTTCAAATCGTCATAAATGTGAGAGAACGGTTGGCTGCTCAAGTGTGACTACTTCCGCTCAAACCGGATACACACACAAGAAAGAACAAAAAAAGGTATATTCTTCGAGTGTTTGTTGGAGATATGCACATTTCAACTAAAGAATACATGAAAGAAATATAAATGTCTTTGAAGTAACGCCGTTTTCAACAAAGTGTATATACCATAGGTATTTTTTTTTTTATACTTATTAAAGGTATTTTATTTTATTAAATACTAAAAACTAAAAGTAGTGCTCAATTACATTTTTTTACAAAAACAAAAATTTAGTATGAGAATTGTGAGAGAATTTTGTATTTGTTGCTTGATAAGTTCTCGCAATTAGATAGTTAACAACTTCCTTGTTTCTATTAAAGATTATTTTGCTGGCTAAACTTTAAGATTTCTGAGAAGAAAATAATTACTCACTCTTCAATAGTTGTAAACAAGTCTGTAGATCAGTATGTAAACAAGTATATAGTATATATATATATATATATTTGTTTATAAATGTGTGTGTATGCACCAATTTAAGCAAACCTCAACACATGACATCATACGCAGCGTTGCCACAAGAAAAAAATGTATAACCAGGAACAAAAGCAAAAATCACCAAAATGTTTATTCGACATAAACAAAATAAGTAACTCATACACAACCTTCAAGATTTAAGGAACATTTAAAAGGCTTGACATAAAATAAACAATTAACACGTTCACGCACAGTAACAATTTCAGTAACCTGCAAAAATAGACAAGCGATAGTCTTTTAAATTAGTTGCGAACGACCGCGAACGTGTTGTTGACCCATTAGATAAAACATAGTTATCGATTTAACCCTTTCGGGACGAAGTTTAATTTTGAAATCCAAAATACACTCAGTAGAAATATTCTCATGCTATGAATGTTGGGGTTAGAAAATTATATTGGATGCTCACAAATTCTAAAATCATCCTTTTATGCAGGAACACCGAAATCGAAAAAATATTTTACGTGGGTCAGATTTGAATAATTGTTTTGGATCAAAATGGGATTGGAGCAAATGGGATCAAAAATCATCAAAACCAAAACCCATTTTCAAAAATTAAAATAACCATTTTTGGTTAAAAATATCCAAAACGGCAACGCTGATCAATGAGTATGCGGGATGGGAGTAGCCGCACGATATGGAGCATTTATAGCAGAGCGTTGGGTTGCCGTGTCTACCGGCAGATCAGCGAAACCAATTCATTTTGCTTTAATTTTGTTGCTAAAATTTCAACTTTGGCATCTTTCCAATTAAACTCTTTTTTTTTACTTAACACTAATTGAAAATACTAAAGCAACGCTAACTCATATTTTGATATTTGCATAAATGCATTTTTAAAAGACTACTTCAAAGTTTCCATAATCTACAAATATGTAGTTACGAACAAGCTCTGGTTATTGTGAAAAACTCTTACACTAAAACAAATAGTACAAATTTATTACTTTAAAATACCAAGATTTCAAAGAATCTCCGACATTTTTTCTCCTCCAAATTAATCTCGAAGAGAAACATTAAACTTAGTTTTTTTAGTTTCTATACGATCTTCTGCTTTGCGGTTAGTTCGATATGTTTTTGCAGTTATTACTTGTAATCATTTTTGCAATGGCCAAAAGCATGTAAATTTCAACACTACAAAATACAACACTGTGCAGCCATTTTGCTGAGCTGGCAAGCAAACATTTCCCCATTTGTGTTTTGTTTTTGTTTGCCACACCATGAAAACCGATCCATTCAATGAGAATGAGCACACACAACTTTGTAATGTACACTCGTTACTCACATTTAGTTATATATGGAAATATTTACATATATATATGTATGTACAAAAGGGGCACAGTCCAAAGTGAAACGAAGACGTACGAATTGCAGCTATACGCACTCAAAAATTTCCATTTAAAAACTATTTAGCCGAAACGCATTTTAGCTAAATTTTCCATACAATTTGCACACACTTTCTCCATCCATTAGGCGAACACAAACAATATTTTAACACATTTTTATTCGCTTACCTTGAAAGCTTTTCTCTCTGTGCGAAAAACTCAAGTCGATTAAAATCTGATAACTTTTTCACAATAATGTTGTTGTAAATATTTCAATTATATTGTGCTTAATTATCAAAAGGTTGTATACAAAATATAACTCCACTTTTTATATATTTATGGAATTTATTCCATCACTTAAATACTTTTCAATAACAACTCGTTCTCTTCGTTACTTTACGCACGAATGAAAGGAAACGAACGACTCGTCGGTTTCAGTGCCGCTTCCATATTTACTACAACGGGGCTGCCAGATGTTTAAAGAATCCGCATTTGGGAATTTGTACACACAGCTGACATTATATTTGCCGTTTTAGTCATAATTTCTTATTTGAAATTAATTAATCCCTGACAAAACTTGATTAAGTTTTGCATTACGTTGTTCCTAAAGGCTTGACATAATTTAAATTAGAGCGTCATTGTATGAACAAAGTTAGCATATTTTAAATTTACTTTGCTGGCAGCACCATTAGCGAACTTCCATAACAATCCACAATCTTGGCAAAAAGCGTTGCCATTTCGATGCGTGTTGCTAAATGCATCACGTTGCACTATTTCCGTTAACCGCAGTTTATCACTAAATTTTACAAAGCCCAACTGGGAATTTTAATCGGTCAATGGATTAGTAATTTATTTATCAAAACAACATTGTACAATAACAAATTACTGTACAAAGAGGAATAAGAACGCTAGAAGCAAAAACTGTCGACTTGTTTCACAGATAGGATTGAAAAATCAAATTTAAATTTGAAATTGAAAAGGTAGTTGTAGTATTTATGCAATTTCTACAGACATATTACATTTCTTTTACATACTTATTTCTACATACATATTATTGGGATGTTAATGTTATGAAAAAAATATGTATTTAATAACGAAATGGTATACCTCAAGTTATAAATCATTCAATGAACAGATTTCAATTAAATTCAACCAGTACACAGTTCGTTCTTTCAAAGATGCAAATTGAACATTTCTCACAAAGTGGAAGAGAAAACTTTGCCATGTGAAAATTGGCACGGAAAGTCTAAAGTGCAAAATCGCCACCCAGCCAACCAACTCAGCGTTACGAATTTGTTGTAATGTGTACGCAATAGTATAACGTACAACTACACCAATACGAAGTGAGCCTTTGCGTACAATTGAATGTTGCACTTGTATCCTGGCAGCCTGCCAATAGTAACCAGTGTTGTGGCTTTGCGCCTGCTCCGCTGGGCAGCTGGAAATGTGAATCTCCGCGAAACGACTGGAAGCGCACGAAACGTCGATGAGGATACCTAACGTGCACGAGTGATGTCGTACGCATCGTTTCACCTGCGGGCCGGCTGAAGGGTGCACAAGTGGACGGTTTGGCGCATGCCAAATGCAAGCCGGCAGCAGCAAAAGATAACAACGGACAACAAAAACAACAATGTGTGCAAGTCATTGCACTGCGCCTGCCAGCAAAAACCAAAAATAACAACAGAAGCAGAAGGCGCACATCGATCCGGTTGACGCTGCTAGGCGCACACAGGCGGGGGGCACCGGCGACCAACACACGGGCCAAGCGAAAGGATGCAACACAATGGCGCAGCAGGCGGTGCGCACGTACCTGCACGACAAAACGCCAACGCTAGTGGCGTTGTGCGATAGATGCGCCAAGAATGCTCTGGCACTTGCCGTTTGATTGTCCATGAAATCATCGACAGCCGGACCGAGCGGCAGAAACATCTGCAACAGCTGTTCTCTCCGAATGCTTTCCAATTTCGGCTGCCTGCTTTATCACAATTCTTTTTTTTCTGTACTTAAAAGTCTGATTATATCGGTGAGGCATTGGCCATGTAATGTTTTGTTTGGCGCTGGAACACACACTGTCGATTGGACCGAGGCAATCAAAACTGTTTGACGAATTGTATTAATTTCGATTGGATAAATGCCTTGGAAAAATTATTCGTTCCTTAAATAAATGCTGAGTAAATTTCGGAATTGCGGCCAGCTGCTTCATCGGATCGAATAAATGAACATTTGAGGCATTTTTAAATGGCAAATGACATATTTGACCGCTTACCATTTTCCCCTCCGAACAATTTCAAGTGCCGATTGCCAGTTGTACTGCACTCGATGCACTGCACCGCTTACTCATCGGTTTTATTCGGTTTTCGTTTTTGAAATGTTAATGAGAAAATAACTTCATAAGTTATTTAATTTGTATATTGGAAACGTTGACCGAAAATTCCATCACGTACCTGACGGCCGAATTGACAGCGAACGATTCACGCGTTACGCTGAAAGAGTCTTGACCACAATTTGCGACCAGTCAATACGCTTAAACGAGTTTCTATTATCTCACACTTCGACATCGATTAGTACATGACCAACAAACAACATATGTATGTATGTATATATTTACAAATATGTACGTAAGTATGTATAATTGGAATGCTTGTTTTAGCGGAAATGCGTCTGCATAGCAGACAGACACATTGCGACGCGACATTCTGGAGTCTAGACGAGTAAAATCGCTTGCAAAATTCTGGGCAACCGTCCAACAGTTTATTTTTAGTACTGCATCATTCAGTAAATTAGGCATTGTGGCAAAAATGCAGCTGAAATAAAAACCGACTGCCAGAGCAGAAAGTGTTAGACACTCGTCAGTCTGAATCAAGTTTTTTTGGAAACACAGAAAAATGGTTCGTAATATTGCTTTGTCGGCAAACTACACACATACGAAGATGGCCACCAGGAAGAAGTTCGCGGAGAACAATTTAACTTTATTATGATTGTTCATTGTTGGGAATTCAATGGGGTCTAGGCGTAGCCTCTTTCTGGCCAATCTAAGCGATAGTTCGTTCGGAATCGGCATTAACCTTTAGGTCAACTTCAGCACCTGCAGTTTTTATAACACAGAGATTATCTTACCTTGCTATAGGTTTACTATAGCTATAGCGTAGGACGAGAATTGAGTTGTGGTACTTATCACTAGCCCCAGTTAAATTTGTGGACGGTTGGCTGGTCAGTAAAAGTATTACTGAAAACTGAAAAGAAAACTTGTGGGCTAACATTTTTTTACATTTATTGATACTTGACTTGAATTGACTTTTTATCAAGGATGGAAAGAACGGGTATGTGACCAGTGGCGGATTCAGCGGGAGAGGTTTGGGGGCTGAACCCCCCCCGAAATATTAGGATCGACTTTAAAACTACATACAAATTAAAAGGCATTTTATGAATATTAAAGAATTACTTTTTGAAGCCCGCCCAAAATATTTTTCTCAATTCGCCCCTGTATGTGACTAATCTTGTATGTACGTAAATGATTATTTACTATTATCTACTCAGTGGCGTAGAACAAACAATCTTATCGTACGTTATCAGTTTCTTCAAAATTCCATTGAAACTCGGTATGAGTCCAAGTATGAATGAAAAATTCCTTTCGTACTACTACTTGATTTCAAAACAGTTTGTGGCATTCTTCACAATGTGTAGGGGAATTCTTTGTAGGGTGTCACTCTTTGTAATGTGCCACCCCTGCTCGATTTCGACGTTCCAGCAATGCAAGCAAAAAAATTCCTACCGTCATTTAAGGTACATACATATATATGTCAACATCAATTTTAATGTGGTTTTTGAGTGAATAGACGCGAAAACACAGTCTGGGTAAAAAAAATGTAAAATTCGATTAAGATACAACTTAAAAATAAAAACTGAAGGTTTTTGTTGCGGTGAAAAATAAATCAAATACGTGTAAAATACTAAACTAAATATCAGTGTTGGACTTAGTTTTTAATGTTTTTTCATAATCCGAAATGATATCCGAGCATATCGTAAGAGGAAAACATTTATTCAATCATTTCCAAAATGGCGTGAAAATGTAAAATGCCACCTTTTTTTCTTTGTAAAGTGCCACCACTCTTTTTTCATTGTTTTGTGTAATTGTAATCCGAAATGATATCCGAGCATATCGTAAGAGGAGAACATTTATTCAATGATTTCCAAAATGGCGTGAAAATGTATAGTGCCACCTTTTTTTCTTTGTAAAGTCCCACCACTCTTTTTTCATTGTTTTGTGATCCTATATCGGTAAAATGACTTTTTATTGCTCGGAATCGTCATTAAGATGCATTTAAAGTGTTCATAGTCAATTTGTCTCTAATCCTATCCTAACAAATAAATTAGTTCAGTTTTGTTTATTAACTTCCATACAATTATTCGTTTTATTCGTTACCATTCAATTTGCATTTTGCTTTGGGTCATTTTCTATTCAATTCAAATTAAATTCAATAATCTTTCATAAATTTTCTAAATCATGTATTTGTACTTGAGATTTTTACGTTTTTAGCGGCCCTTTACATTAAAAAATTTAAGGGTGTCGATTTTGAACACTTTGGGAAATTGACTGTAAAATTCGTATTTACGAAAAATTCAAATGAAGTGTTGTTACCTTGGATCATAGCTCTTTAAATCCTCTTTACAACGGTATATTAACATTGGCGATACGTTAATTTTCTAACGAGTTATGCGCAAAAAAGCTATGGGTGGCACCTTACAAAGAATTCCCCTATTTATTTCACGTTAACAACTTATTGCCACAGAAGTGAGCAGACAAGTGTTTGCGGAGATTCGTATGTAAGTCGAGCGTAGGTAGTCACTGATCGAATCCAACCACACAAAGCAACCGAATAGCGTTCATTCGCAATATCTCGAATTCTCCGTGAGTTGCAAGTTGCAGTTGAGGGCAACTATGAGCTGGTAGGGAATTATATTTCAATTGCAACTATGCATCATTTCCAAAGATTTTATAAATGTTACTTAAATTGTACAAAAAATTCAACTCATAAAAATACTACAAGTATATTCGAAAAGTTCACATTTGGACACAAGTAAATACTGCCACCATATCCAGCCAAAATGCATTACCAAAAGTCACAAAGCGCTTAATACAAAAACTAAAAAAATATTAATCAAAGTAAACGGCCTTGCAAGGTCTTTTGAGCGCAATCGCCGATCCAAAGCGCTACAGTCGCTGCCGGTCGCTTCGCGCTTGAGCTGACCGCAGCGTGCAACAGTTGGCAGCGATCACGAGCTGCCTGCATGGGCGACTACGGCGCCACGAATCACCACACGCCGAACCATATGGATTTAATTTGCCCGCTTAGTGTGTTCTTTTTTTTTACTTACGAATAAACAGCGTAAAGCCCACATGCAAGTCTTACAAGTCGGAATATTGAAATGGCAATTGGCGATTGCAGCACTCAAACAAAAACTCCAATGTGTTTGACTGACTTTCCACACGCAAAGTTTGCCATATTCGGAAAATTTCCAGCAAACTCAACAAGAAATCTTTCCTTGTGGAAATGGGCACTTTGCGGCATCTTTCGGCATTACGAGTGTAACAAAAACAAATTGATCTGCCAACAATTGCCACCTGCGTAGCGGTTGTCAGTTGGTGCAGCAGAGTTGCTTCAAGCCGTGAAGTGTGCTGAGCTCGGCAGCTGCGACCACAACCGTTCGGCTCCGTACAGCTGCACGAGCCACTGGCTGCATGAAAGGCCTCGGCTCCTTTGTGCTTCCTTCATTTGTGCGCATTTCTTAATTGTGTTGTTTCATGTCTTTGAAACATCAAATTTACTTTGATAAAGGTGTAGTAACAGATGGCAGCAAAGCAAATAACGAAAACGTAAAATTTGGGTTTGAATTTCGCTGTTCGTTAGAGCGAGATTACCTCAAAAAAACATTATGATTTGTATCACAGTCAAGTGTGAGTTCAAGAATGCTATAATTCGTAGAATCTAAAAGCTTTTTGTAGATTCGTAGTCTCAAATGTGTGCCAACTTATTATAGAAATCAATTTAATTGATCATGAAATTGCAATAAGTATTTCAGTACACAACAAATTTAGCCAAAATTTGAAATCTTATTTTCGTCATTGATTAGTAGCAGCAAAGTCAATAAAAAGAAAATGACCTCATCATAGGTTTTCCATGGCTTTTTCATTCGGCTTTGTTTGTATTGTTGTTGTTTTTATTTTCTAATTTTATCTGTCGAATTTTAAAGTGGAAAACAAACGTGTATCACTTTACAAAAGCATTTCTAAAAACAATCATTACGTTGGAATATTGCATTCGTTTGGTTCGATTAGCTCGCAAGCGCGAGTAATAGAGGGCGCTGTAAATCGTTTGGCTCCGCTGACAGAGGAAAACTTCTATTTAGACACAAACCAGTGTACGATCGTTTGCAGAGAAACCAGTGGCGTTAAAAGCCAAAAAGACAAAACGTTTTATAAGCGTTGAAGAAAATTGGCAATTCTGAATAACAGAATTAAAGGATGGAAAAAACGAATAATAGTGACTATGAATTGCGCTAAGAGTTGGCAAAGGACTGGGATAAGTGCGCTCAATAAGAGAAGAGAGGTGTGGCGGGTCAGGTTGTAATACCACCGAATACTTTGAAACAGAAGGGTTTGAAGCGCACACGATAGATCCAGATGCCACAATATAGAAGAAACGGGAATAATTTGGAGTGGCAGGCAAAGATTCAAATGCGATATTTCAGACAGAAGAGATGTGGTTAGGAGTGAATTACAACAACAGAACAAATTATTAACAATAAGTAGGGAGCGGATTTCCCTGCAAATTCATGTTTTTTGGGAAATGTTTTTAACAAAATTGATGAAATATCTTTCCGAACCAGAAAAATTTCTTTAAAATTGCATTCAATTCTTAATGCATATTTCGCTTTAATTGCATATTTGTACGCATATTCTAAACGTTTTTTGCTTTGCACACATGTTTTTACATAGTTACATAAACTAAACTAAACTAAACTAAACTAAACTAAACTAAACTAAACTAAACTAAACTAAACTAAACTAAACTAAACTAAACTAAACTAAACTAAACTAAACTAAACTAAACTAAACTAAACTAAACTAAACTAAACTAAACTAAACTAAACTAAACTAAACTAAACTAAACTAAACTAAACTAAACTAAACTAAACTAAACTAAACTAAACTAAACTAAACTAAACTAAACTAAACTAAACTAAACTAAACTAAACTAAACTAAACTAAACTAAACTAAACTAAACTAAACTAAACTAAACTAAACTAAACTAAACTAAACTAAACTAAACTAAACTAAACTAAACTAAACTAAACTAAACTAAACTAAACTAAACTAAACTAAACTAAACTAAACTAAACTAAACTAAACTAAACTAAACTAAACTAAACTAAACTAAACTAAACTAAACTAAACTAAACTAAACTAAACTAAACTAAACTAAACTAAACTAAACTAAACTAAACTAAACTAAACTAAACTAAACTAAACTAAACTAAACTAAACTAAACTAAACTAAACTAAACTAAACTAAACTAAACTAAACTAAACTAAACTAAACTAAACTAAACTAAACTAAACTAAACTAAACTAAACTAAACTAAACTAAACTAAACTAAACTAAACTAAACTAAACTAAACTAAACTAAACTAAACTAAACTAAACTAAACTAAACTAAACTAAACTGAACTGAACTAAACTAAACTAAACTAAACTTAACCAAACTAAAATGTTATTTTTTTAAATTTCGTGGTGTTTTTGTTTACTTTGTAAATGCATTAATTCGAATGTGTTCAATGAGAATTCTAATTTTAAATGTTTGTTCATATCGCTCCTTCGCTCCAAGAACGTCATAACTCAAAACTACATCATTCCGAGAAAATTCAATTTTAAAGTTTACCATTACAGGGAGTTCAAGGTAGTAAAAGATGTTTCATGTCGTCTTGTGAGCAAAGTATTGAATATTTTACAAAGTGGTTTTGGCAGATAAAAGATCATATGCAGATACACACAGGGTTGCCATAAACTGAAAAATTTTTTTTTTTTAGTTATGACGTTCTTGCAGCGAAGGAGCGATATGTTAATATGTTATGTTTTGTATTCTTGTATTCTTTTTGTTTACAATAAATTTGTAAACTTTTTTGGATATTTTTTCTATTTAAGATGCATATTTTCAAATTTTAGAAGCATATTTTTCGAGCATAACTATTTTTCATGATTTTTTATTTTTTTTTAATTTTGTTTTAATTTTTAAATTTTTAATTTTGTTATGAAAGAGATCCTAGGATTAGGTGAAATTGGATGCTAGAAAGTTAAATGTGAGAAACAAATAGGCAGATATCTATTAATATAAATACAAATATAACAATAAGTGAGGAGTATTATACGATTTTGTGTAGAAACAATATATAAGACAAAATAGAAGTAACGTAGGGCAAAATTACGGATGATTGGAAGCAGACATCATGAAAAGATATTTACAAAGTTATTTAATATTTGTGAACAAAGCTTCTTATTTCATTCCAAAATGTTTATTTACTAACTATGACATGAGCAGAAAGTAGATCATGACCTCTACGTTTCATAGTGTTGGTGTGCAAAGCGTAGAATGTTAGTTTACTCTTTTAAACATTTAACAAACATTTACATTTTACAGATCAATTGACTGTTATGACCAAATGATGAGATCATTTTCAGTTTCCGCTGTGCGATTCGCATGCAATTTACGAGTACCTATCTATAGTACGTACATATGTATGTACATATGTAAAACACAAACAGGCATACTCTTGATAATTCAGATTTGGATGCCACTAGTTGCTCGCAAATGAAATTTGCCCACGCCACACCAAACTAATGAACGACTGGCATTGAAGCCTAATTGGCGGCGAACTATTTCCCAAAAAGCACTTGTGAAATGCACTCGAATGTGACTTTTAAGAGGACCGGGGGGGTGTTTTCGCATCAGTGCACAACCACAGTGCATTGAAATTGCGCAACTAACGAGAGCAAAAAATTAATAGTTATGAAATAGATTTCTAGAATTCTCTCACATGTAAGTAGGTACTAAATGAAAAATTTTCCACACACGCTTACTTACAAATAAATTCAAATATGCCAAAGGCTTAGTTGTGCAATGTTGCATTTACATTTTGTAAAACCTGATCGGTGTAATGCCATATGGATTAAAAAATGGTGACTCCCAGAAATGAGCTTTGATTTCTGATGCAACAGAAATTCCCGCCCAATGTAAATTTGTTTTATACTTAAAGCTGTTGTGTGACTTTATTTCTTATCACTATATGTCTGATTGTGTATAGGTATTCAAAAGGTTTTGTTCAAAAAGCTCCGATATCCAATCTACGGTCAACAAGCCCACACTTCAATTCTTCCATAAATTATACTAAATATTAACAACACATTACACTACTCTACACGAAAAATTCACCTAAAAATAAAAGTGTTTTCTAGACTAACTTTGGGCCGCTGAACACGAAACTGAAAATCACAAAATTTTTTTAAGAAGCGTTTTCGAAAAATCTTCGAAAACCCAGTTTTTTCTCTGTTGTTTCAGTTATGAGCATATATTTCGTAAACGAATCATCCGACGAACACAAGCTCTCCGCCGGTCAGAAGATAATAGCTTAGCCTTTCCAGCGTTATACAGATTGTCTAAATCAGAGATTTGGGGAAGTTACTGACGGTGAAAGTTGTAAAAAAGAATTTTTCGACCAATTTAAAAAATCATAAATTTTCAAATGTTTTTTTTATATATAAAATAGATTATCTCCTCTGGTTCTAAAATCTAAGATGACAGATATGTATATTATTTGAGCAAATATTAAGCCTAACATTAATAGAATTGAAAGAAAAATGACAAAGCTATGAAGCACTGAGCGAAAACACCAACTTTACATTTATTACACTGCGCAAAATATTTTTTTTTTGCCGAGACCCATCCAAATGTTGATATAGACGTGAAACTAGAGGTAATTTATAAATAGTATCCTGGCCAAGTCAGTTTTTCATTTGCTGACCCAAAAACCTTCTTAAAGGACTTTAAAATTTTAAGGACATACACTTTTCAAATATGGGACGATATGGGTATCAAATGAAAGAGAAAAATTGTCTCCTTTTAACTAAATTTTCTATTTTCATGTATTTTCATCTATTTTTCTTGTATTTGGGGGGCTCTGCACCCCAACCCCCACCATCCCTCCCTGTGTATGCCACTGGGTGTAAGTATTAGTCAATAAGCTTTGGAAAGTTCACCTAAGTGAATCAATTAAAAAACTACAAGCTGCACAATCCATTCGTTTCTAGTTAGATTTCAATGCACAACAACTTTTTTAATAACCGAAATTTCTTTAAATTACCGAATCAGTACAATTAACCGACCAACCAAATCAACCCCAAATCCTTGGCGTGTGAGCATGAAAATGTGAATGAACTCACAAACAAACCAATATTTTTTACTCCATTTTCATGTCTATAGACATTTACATTAGAAACTCTTCCGACAGGCTGAGGATTGCATGCGGAATGAAGTAGGCGCAAAGTATTCCCAAACAATACACACACACACACACACATCTACTACATACTACGTCGTAATTTTCTGGAAATTTCCGTTATTCCTGTTCCCAGCGCCAGGACACCATTGCGAGCCTATTGGGGAAAAATTCTACGTTTACGTGTGCGAAAGAGACCACTATAGGAGATGTTGCGAAGTGCGCAGCTCAGTTGTAAAATTGCAATTTTTTGCACAAACAAAACTCGAGTGCTGGTGGAGTGTTGTAAAAATGGCCAAAACGGAAAGTCTTCTGCCTACGGTGAAAAGTGGGCGCTCCATTGGGGTAGTCACGAGTTGGTTGGGGGTTTGATTTACGGCATATCTTAACCCTAGCACACTGTTAAGCTCGTTCTACTTATTGAGATTTTGCAGAAGAAGCAAGAAAATTTCGCACGAATGAGATTGCCGCACCTTACATTTTTGCATTTCAAAGTTGTAACTTAATTTTTTTTGCTTTTTAAATAGTGTACAAATGGAAAACATTATTGAACATTACAAACAAATTGAATATTAAGCTTTTTCGCGCTCAAAGGAAAATGAGAAACATATAAAATTTAGATAATGTGGAGCTTAGTGGAAAGAGGTTAGTTTTTTTTTAGCGTCAATTGTGTGAAAAGGTTCTACTTTTTTATTTATTTTAGAAAATTCTTATATGAACATGAAATTTGTCTAATAAATCCTAAACAAAATTGGCAAAAACGTTTACGTTTACAGACAATCAGCGTTTAGAAACTGTCATGACTTCTTTCTTGAAACAAGATTTTCAGATTCATTGACATTTAAAATGATTCCTCTGACTTGAAGGCGGTATTTGTTTGATAACTTACCAGCGTCATTTTGTCTCCAATGTTTACTGATGATTGAACAAGCAAGAAAAATCGAACAATTGTGCGAGAAATCACATAGCTATGACCTCACAGAACATTGGCACATTTACAGAAATAACATCACTGCGCAATTAAATTGCTGGGTGCTACGAACTTGTCTCTTATCTTTAATATCTCGCCAATTTGTGTAAATATGCGTTTAATGCCAGTCGACACTTCACTTGGTTTCTGTAATACACCAAAATCAAACAAGCAAACTTTTTTTTTAATTGTTTATTATCACAACTTTGACAGTCTCTACTGCCCGCAAGTTCACCTCGACGGCTTGAGTGACAAACTGAAATTATGCCGCAGCGATTGGTTGTTGTAGTTTTTATATTTAGAACGAGTTTTTCTAGCCAACTACAAAAGCGTTCAGGGGTGAGAAATGCGCGCACGCCAAAGTTGCAGCGAGCTGCGCTGAGCAAACGTGCGAGCGCTTTTCCAGCGTGTCGAGGGAAGAGGGCGGCACCAAAAGGGCTGCTTTTCCAATGGCGCAAATATTAAATTTCGCTCGAATTTAAAATGAGCTTTTTCATTGTATCATCTTCCCTTCCCGTTTTCATCGCATGCAGATGCAATAACGAACCATATCGCGGCTGCTTTGCCGCTGGTTACGCTTTGTTATCGCGTACATAATTCGTTATTGCCAACCGACTAGTTTTGCTGCGACCTAAAACGCTGGTGCTGGCCTACGCTCCCTGCGCACTCTGACTGCTTCATCGACATGTTGGCACATTTCATTCTTAACGGTGCAGTTGCAATTTCCGCCTCGCCGCACGTGGGTTATGATGGAAAACGAGAGACAAGGTCTCGAGAGCGCATACACTTGGAGAAAAATATGTGTGAATCAAAACTCTTAAAAACATCTTTTGTCTGTGATCAGGAAAATCAACTTCGATTGTTTGGAACCGCCGTCAATTCGTTGGTGTCAATGGTTACTGTAAAAAAGGGGCACTATCAGATGTTACGACAGAACCAAGGACTGATAAATAGTGGATGTGATTTGCTTATTAAGGAGTTGTCATACAAGACATTGATGTCATAAAAACCAAGAACGAATTGGAGCAGGATGTCGTCCACCGTCTGAGTCGTGAAAAATTCCATTCTCAGCTACTTTTATGTTAGATTGTATTATACAAATATTTGACTAATTACAATTAATTTTGACACAAAATTAAACCTTTTTTTTATAAATCTTCAGCTCCGGCAGGGAATACATATCGCTCCTTCGCTGCCAGAACGTCATAACTCAAAAAAAAAAATGTTTCCAGTTTATGGCAACCCTGTGTGTATCTGCATATGATCTTTTATCTGTCAAAACCACTTTGTAAAATATTTAATACTTCGCTCACAAGACGACATGAAAAATTTTTTGATACCTTGAACTGCTTGTAATGGTAAACTTTAAAATTGAATTTTCTCTGAATGATGTAGTTTTGAGTTATGACGTTCTTGGAGCGATATGTTTGTTCATAGATGCCAATCAGCAAACTGCTTTTGAACGCCAAATGCTTCGAACAAGACGTACGCAATATTATTAAGTTATAGCTAGATTTTTCACCAACCAAAATAATTGCAGTACGAAATAGTACAATTTAACAATTCGATTAATTACATACAGATTGAAGAAACTAAAGTTGGCTGCGCTCTTTTCCACCAAACAGTTGGCAACGCGGAATTGCGGCAGAATTGTCAATTTGATATTCATTGTTGCTTCTTTGCGCAGTTGTTAGTACTTTTCCACTAGAATTATTGTGGTTGTCCCAGATGGATGATGATTCAAAGCAATTGTGGACCATCCTTTTATTTATTGCTTAGAATCGATAGATAGTCTTAGAATCGATATATAGTCTTTAAAAATATAATTCACATCAATGAAAATAAGCTCTCACATATATCCGTTTCTACTACGCCGACCAGCGGGTTAACCCTAAGGGTTGCACAAAGTTCAGTACGCATTGCGATACGCAGTGTGCCAAGCAAGTCAGAAAAAAAGGCGTAAATAAGAGAACGACGATACGAAAGAAAAACTACGAAGCAGTCTACGAAAGGAAATGGCAGAATTTGGGAAAATTTTTACGTGAAAAGATCAAAATTATCGCCGAGAATTTGATTAGACGAGTCTACAAGCGAGCAGAAAAATTTTGGTAATTGCGTTGTGAGGAAATGCCGAAGGTGCTGTGCGTGCGAAGGCAGCGCAAAAGAGCAAAAGTGAAAATTGTGAAAATTAATTCAAGAAAAATTTCTGTGTGCGAAAATGAAAGATTCAAGTGCAAAAAAAGATTGAAAATGCCAATTGGCAAGAACGGAACGAAACGCGGTGATCGATTGTCGGTTTAGGGAGGTGTAGCGGTCGAGCTACGGCAGTGGTGCGGCGCTGGCGGCGCAATGCCAGCGAAGCCCCAAGTGCCACCTCAAAATGGTGCGAGTGCGAAAAAGGCGGCCAACGGTAAAGCCACCCGGGATAGGAGAGAGTGCATGCGGCGTACGCAATACGCACGCACGAGCGACCGAACGCGACCGCTCCCGTATCCAAAAAAGAAATTTTCTTACTAAAATCCAAATCGAAACATTGAGAAAACTTCGGTTACAAAAAGCGATAAAGGTTTTGGGAATTTCTCGGTTACGGCCAATGCTGCTGCAGGCTCTGGACAAAAACGAATTGTGGTAGGGATTGGGTTTGCTTTGCCATAAAAGGTGCAGTTGTTGCCTTCAGATGCACGTCGCACGAGAAAAGCCAACAGGAAAGGGAGGAATATGCTGGAAATTGTGCAGTGTTCACTCTGGAGCTACTTCATCGGCCTTATCATATGTGCTCCTCATTATCTGCACATTGTCGTTTTTGGTCTTGTTTGCTTCAGTTCAACTTCTTGTTATTTGCCTCGGATTTTGATGCGGCTGTTGGATTTATGTCAAGTCAAAAACTAGAGCAACAACAAACAGTAGTTAAGCGCCACTTTTGGAATGGACTGCTTGCTATTGTTCGAGTGGGTTTAGGCAAGAGAATGGTTTCGGCGCAAGTGGGTGCAAAGGGCCATACAAATGCAGCCCTTGTCATATCTCAATGCAATTCATTTTAGCAGAATTTTCTACTAATTTGAACACCTAAACCAAACCCAAGAGCACTTAAGATTTCTCAGTTTACAATATATTAATCGATTCCTTAATAGATCAGTTTTTCAAACAATTAGTACAAATTACAAATTGTATATTCATAATTTTGCAGTTTTCTACAACAGAAATTGCTGAAATTTTAAGTTTTGTGTTCTCAATGGAAAACGAATTAAAATTGCAAACTCTATGTGATAGTTTTGTGTCAAAGCTAAAGCTACAATATCGATGGCTTTAGCAACACAGCAACCCTTTCTCGCTGATCGTGCATAGGAATTTCGTTTTCGTTATTGCTGCTTTCTCTATCATTCTTGCACGAAGCCCAATTGAACGTCGTTTATATGCCTGCAGTGGTGCCATATTGTCAGATAAGCAACCAATTGAAAATATGGCTAATAGTTGTGGAAAGTCCAATAGAAGTTAAAGCTTTAAAAATATGGAGCACTTAGACTCAATGTATTTATCGCTTTTTGTATTGTTGTAACGCGTTATAACACAACATTCAAATATAATAGCGTAAATACTATGAAAATTATTAAAATTAAAAAAAAATATTAAATCAAGATCAGAATATTGTCAAAGAATAGGTTAGTGACAGCCTATTAACAATTGGTTTGTTTTACTCATAACTAATATTGAATTAATTTTATAAATTTAAAATAAATGTTTTCTCGGGATTTCGTGGATAATGTTCTGTATGAAACTCGACGCTCTGGTAACATTAGCGCGCGTTGCAAGTTGCCGTTTCGTGCATTTTCGTCGCTGAAGTCAGTGCGCGTTCGTCTCTTTCGGTTCGGTTCGATCGACTCTGTTGCCGTCGCAGCTATTTTCTCGCGTTCAAGTGTTCTGCTTTATTTCCATCAACAATTATTCCGATTTTCAATACATTGTTGTTGTTGTTGTTTCCCTTGAAAACGAAATTGGACAAAATTAACAAAAAAAAAATCGATTGAAAGAAAATAAAATAATTATGCAGAGAAAATCGTTGAAGTGGCAATAACAGCAACAGTAACACCGACAATAATAACAAAGGCAATAATAATAATCACGGCTTCGGCAGCAGCGGCAGCAGCAGCAACAACAACAATAACAAGAGACGACATCGACGGAATTGCTATGAACGTTGCAAAGAGGCAAAATTTCTTTTTGTGCTACAATGAAATTTCGTAAAGAATTGGAATTTTTGTTGGTGAAAGAGAAAGAAAAAGTCAAAGTAGATATAGAAGAAGGAGAGAAGCAAGACGCAGAAGCAGACGAAAGCGAGTGCATAGGCAGAAGCAAGGCGAAGGCACAGAGGCGGAATTTGAACGACTCGGTGTGAATTGTCGACAACAGTGAAGACGTTGGCCGAGAAAGAGCACCAAAAGCAGAAACGATTAAAGAAGTAAAGGAAGAAGCAGCAGCTGCAACAGCTAGAGCAACAACGAAGCCGCAGCAAGGGCGCAAACGAACGAATTAGTGGCAGAAAATAAAATAACAAAAAATACACAAGTCAAATAAGAAAACTGTTGGAAAGTGCAGTGAAGTGGAAAAGACGAAATGCGATAAAATTTTGTGGGAAAGCGTTGTGAGTAAAATAAACGTAGTGCAGTGAGGAAAAGCGAATTTTTGTCGTAAAGTAAAATACAGCAGAAACGAGAGAATTGTGTGTGTGGTGGCGATTAAACGGCGTAAAGTCAGCAATTAATGGCAACAACTCAACGAAAACAACCACCGCCACAACAACAATAACCGCAGCTATAACTACAATCACTAAATAATCGTGAGAAAAATTGCGCGACCCAAGAATATAAATATATATAAAACCGTTAAAATTGTGCAAATTGCAAAAGTTTCATACACTCTACGCCCCTACACGCTCCACCCCTACTGCTGCTGCAACGATTCATTAAACTTTAGCGCAACACTCAATTCGACTCCAACCAAGCGTTAAACATTTTCAAAATTACTGCAAAAACAAACTACAATAATAAAGAAGAAGCAAACAAGCGAAAAGTAGCCAACAGCATTTGGAGGAGGAAAAGTCTAGTTCGTGGAAAATCACTCGGAAGGAGGCTCTGCCTAGGCGATCGTTACATCACCCTCCGGCCTCCCCCCACCACCCATCGTTCGCTCAGCAAAGCAAAGCGATCGATTCGCGGACGTTCAGCGCCCCCAAACTGGATGAGCGTTGGCTGTCTGGCGGCAGCGCAATTTCCGCGAATACAAGCAACAATTACAACCCAACCACAACTATTAAAGTAGCAGCTAAAATCGCCCGCCGCCCAACATGACCTCACTGGACGTGCGCAGCAATTCGGCCGTGATGAAGCGTGCCGAGCAGCTGAAACGCTGGGAGGAGTCGGACACGAATCGGCAGCCACCAACGCCGCGTCCCGAAGTGGGGCGCAAAATCAAATTCTCATCGGGTTGCGTTTTCCTGGCCGCCTGCTTGTCCGGTGACCAGGAGGAGGTGGTGAAGCTGCTGGAAAAAGGTGCCGACATCAATACCGCCAATGTGGACGGACTCACCGCACTGCATCAGGTAAATATATCCATGCCCGGATTACTTCGGCTATTCGGCTAGCACAAGGTTACGGAGGCCACTGTCCTTTTAAACCAAATTAAACTTGATCACTAAGATCTGTGTATGGGTCACTGAATTTAATACCAAAAATGTGTAAAATATTTTTATATTTCTGAGAATTTCCGTTTAACTCTATTTTAAACACTGAATGGTTTATTAACCTCTGTGTTTTTTGAATATAGGAAACTTCGTATGTAGGTCAGACAGAAACTGGACAAGATCGACGAATTTTCATCCTCCATCTACTAAGAACTCATAGAAAAACAAAATAACGACGTTAGCGATCATCCCGCTTCGAGCAGTTACAATTAGTGTTCGTGTGTTTTGGCGGCGTTGTGATTGCAACCACAGCGCACTATTGGCTGGCATTAAACTAAATTTCGCCAGTGCCAGCGCATTACGTCAGAGCCGCTTCAAGAACTCGAACACCAAACCAAAATAAACGGACACTCGCACAAATGTGCGCACGCACGTGAATGCGGCCAACACGTCAGAACGACTTGTGCTCGTCTGCCGTGCGGTGTTATGAAACCATGCCCCAAACTGCGCCGTCCAACCGACTCTCGGCGTCGCTGCCTGTCCCATGGCCCAGCGTCCGCCGCCCGTCGATCAGTCGGCGCTGGCCGGGCAGCGAAATTAACAAATTCGTTTCTAATGCAAGCCGACGATTTACAAAAACAGCCAAAAAACGCTATTTTTAAATTAAAGTGAAATTAAGTGAGTTTTTCGTTGCTTGTCTGGTTGCGTTTTCCTCCACTTTTGTTGGGTTTTTGCGAACCGACAGGGGTTTATTTTATTTTTAAATTTGCATGCCGCTTTTCAAGCGGTTCATTCAGCATTCATTTGGATTGAGAATTGTTGCGTGTTGGTGCGACTTGCGACTGCATAATATATCTGAAATCGTTGAGCTTTCCGCTGCGGCAAATTCCAAGCGGATGGGCGATTGAAGGGAGCTGGCATCCGCCGATTGATGTCGCTTCGTAATCGCAATTTCGTATAATATATCGCTTAGCTGCTAGCACTGGGGTCGAAAGAATATGTAGACAAGAGCAAACGTATTTTTCTATTCAGCTTTGAGTGAGTTTAAATTTATCTCATATTTATTGTCTTCACTCGATCGCTTTGAAAAGAAGAAACGAATGTACAACGGGGGAGGGTCCGGCGCAGAGGAGACGACATTAAAAAGTTTTAAATTACACAAAGATAACTATAAACATGCTTGGCGTTGTAGTTTTTCATTCTTATATTTTGCTATTGCTTTGTTTTTCGTCCCTTCGCGCTCTCTTTTTCACTTGTTTCACAGTTTGATTTTTTCAAAGAAAAAATTACCTGAAGGCAGAAGAAAATGCTAAATATGTGTTTTCATTAATATTTGGCTGGCAACAACAGTGCGTGCACATTGTTGATGCAATGTTGACACAATTTAGACTGAACTTTTTATTTAGGAATAACAAAGAAATGAAAGTTTTTAATGGAAAACTTGAGATAGTTGTCGCGAATAATTAGATGAGATAATTTGGTTTTATAATGTTTTTGTACCAAATTGTACAATGAAACATGTTTTATTTTGTTGAACTCTTATGTTCCTAAATTTGTCAGTCACATTTAGAGCTTGACGGATAGTAATTCCGTACAATTGACGTCCCTCGTCTGATCTCTCGCAATCGTTTTAGTAGTCAAGTTTTACAAGGAGTATTTTCATTGCACCAAACTGATTGGTGTTGGTTGCCAGCTGGTAAAATTCCGAGTTGCAATAGCGCAGACTTAGTGATTTGTGTGTCGCACAACTATTTAGAGTGCCATTGATTCCATTTCTAAATCAAAAAGAACCATCCATTAATCATCGAACGGATGATTAGTTCAATGGTTTCGTACCAAAAGAAGACAATTTCATTTAGCGGACAGCTTGCGCCCTTCGAATTCCTTTCATTAGTTCAAACTACTGAAGTACTACACAATCTCATTCATGAGTATGACATCCATTGACTCGTTCATTCATTGAATTCTATTTGTCCCCATTTGCCATTCGCACCTCGTATGCACGCACAATCCAATGTCACAGTCAATAACGCCTCCTCCTGGTAATGCTGCGTGTGCAAAATTTCAGTTGCTTTAGTTTTCTCCTCTGCAATGCGAAGGTGAAGGCAACATTGTTGATGCTTTAATTTTCAATTTTAAAATTGTCGCATGGACTGTGTATGCGCAGTGACAGTCAGCAGTCATTTTCCTTGCGACATGGCTGCGAGTGTGAAATAAAAAAATAAAACATAGCTAATAAATTTTCGTCAATTTTGAATGTTTAAATTCACTTTTCGCAGCAGCTCAAGGATAACGTTCATGTCGCCGCCAGCGTGGCGAGTGGGCAGTTCATGCAATTGCGCCAACCGACTTGAAGATGTTTGTTTTTTTGCACAAAATATTCGCGGCGTTTTTCCATTTTTCATCTTCCATTGGAAAATTCAGTTTCAATAAATTTTCAAATTATGTTGTCAGTTTTGTAAATTGCAATTACAATAACAATAACAAATGATTGTTGTGATTGCAGTGCCTAACGGCAAAGCAACGCTTGTCGTTGCAGTTGTGTGCGTGCTTTTGTTGCTGTCGATTGACTACTCGCATCTGACAGCTACAAAATTGTTGCAATAATAACAACAACGTCCTGCTCACTGCCTGTCGTCTAGCGCGTTTGGCTAGTGGATAATTTTCGCAAAGTACGCGAATGCTTCTGCCCGGCTGACTCGGTCGCTTACTCGCTGACTGGCGGGCGGGCAGGCGGCTGGCAGCTAACGTTTTGATTGTAGCGATCTGCGTCGCTTTGCGGATTTGTTTGTTTCGGCTGGCGTAGAAAACAACAAAACGATTACTGACGTGTTTTCTAGCCTTGGCCCGGTTTCGCAGGCGTTTTTCGTACAGAAATCAAACATTTCGCAGGAGATACGAGTAGCAACATCGCAACACACCACAGCACAAAAGCAACGCGTTTGCGCAGCGAATCGTTGCGATTTTCTTTGCTTTTGGTGGCTGAATTTTCATTTGATCGTTGCAAAATTATTTGGACGCAATGTTTGCAGTTTTGAAATATTTGGCAATTCGTTGCCAACGTCTGTCTTTAAGAAATTAAATTTGCTGTTGCTGCGTTAAAATGAGACAGTTGTTTATGGCCTCAAATCCCACTCGTTTCAAACTGAACCGATGTGATCAGGGTTCAAGGACTTATTGGCCTGAAGCTTAAAGCATTTTCGTCTTTCGTTTGTTCATAATGGGCTTGGGACTGATTCATGGGAGCATATCTATTATGGTATTCGGTTCAAAAGTAGTACGCAGAACCCACCCGCGCCCTCCCAAATAAAATCCTGTGTGCGCCACTGCCACTACCTACAACTCTAATATATTTGGTAGTAATAGTAATATTGCTAAGTATTACAATTTTTTTATTTAAAAAATATTATTTTATTTAAAAAAATATTAAAAACAATATAGGGTAAAGGCACTAGTAACCGGCCATTTAACTTTTTTCCTGACTTTGTTTCGCCATATGTTTCGAAGTATTCAATGTATTCCAAATTAATATACCAATATATAATCTATATAGTATTATAAATCAGTAACGATATAAAATTTTTAAGAAACATTCTATTTTTTTGTAGCTGTTTACGTTTTTAGGAAAAATTTCATTTTGTGCTAGTATCCGGACACTTTTTTCAGTAATCGGCCATACAAATTTCAGTTACCGGCCACTTGAAAGAAAATTGTAATTAATGCAAATTTATGTATATTTATGTGTAAAACTACGAGATTTATGCCCATCCACAAATAAAATTACAGGTCTTTTTATATTTTGCCCGTCTCACCACTTGGTGGCCTTAAGTATGGGAATATTGCCATAGGTGGAAGCATTTGTCCAATGATAGTTTTAAATGATATTTTGAAATATGAAGCAAATGTAACCGTTTTCTTATTTTAAGAGCAAAAAGGAGAAAGTGGCCGGTTACTGGAGGGTGGCCGATAATTAGTGCAACTACCCTACATAAATAAACAATATACAGTCGTGTCTGGGTATAGTGAATCCCCTATATAGTGAACACCTCGATATAGTGAGCACCCAAATTTTGACATGGAGCCTCTAAATAGGGAAAACAATTTTCAAGCAAAAAACAAAAAGTGTTTTTTGAGCAAATAAAACGAGTTTTTGAACAAAAATGCTGACCTTGATATAGTGAACAACCTCAATACTGTGAACTGGCCTTGCAATAATTAGTTCACTATATCCAGACGCCACTGTCTATATTAAATAAAAAATATAAATATTTAATATTATTCGCGCCTTTCATTACAAAAATAAAAAAATTTACGCTGATCAACACAAATTTGCCAGCAACGAACTTTTAGCGCGGCGAATATTTTATTTTTCTACAAGCCTGACAGATGGCAACCAACTGTGCGCTGACAAGTATTCCTAAAAAATACGAATTTTTTGCAATGCCATTTTTACGTAAGTGTTTTAAAACAAATTTTCACACGTTTTGTTGCCGTTTGAAAGAAAGCGTTTAAGTATTTTCTCGCAATTTTCTTAAAGAATGCGGAATTTTTAATTTTTGGCGCTTAAATCGATGACGACAACAAATGTTGGAGACAATGTTGTGGGCGCGTTAAAGTGCTAAAACCCAAAAATAAAAGCAACAACCAACAAGACAGCCAAAGCATTCGAGCTGACGCGTGAATTATGGAGTTTATGCTTAGAATTTTTATTTCTTTTTTAACGTTGCGGGTGCGAGATTCACACTTGCTGCACTCTTTCGTTCCTGTCCCCGATGCCTTTGCTCGCTTTATAGCCAAAGGCTGTTGCGGCGTTCAGGCAAAATAGACGCGCCGTTGTTGCTGTTGCTCTTTGGTCGTTTAAATTGTGGCCTAAAAATAAGTCATTCTAATTTGTTGCAAAAACAAAACATCGCAGTTGATGAAGGGAATCTGGCCCGACGCTCTGCTCGCTGCCAGGCCGCATGCCACAACGCAGCACACCATGTGCCATGTGCTCGCGCTTCCCACACCGCGCGCCAATGGACATTGCGATTTTTGACCATTGCGCCACGTTGCGTAGAGCGAAATTTATTGATCTGTCGCAATGTCGTTGCGCATTTCACTTCCGCAAAGTCACCAAATGTGGATAAAAAGTGTGTCGATTTTTATGCTTCCGTGCCGTTGTCGTTATTTCCGCTGGCTTTTCCTTTGCTTGGTATGCAATTCATATCTAAGTGAAATTGTTTCGTTCTTGAATGTTTGCAAAAGCTTCGCTTATTGTTGTTCCCACGCAACGCTACTCGGCTGGTGGGCCGGTTGCTTTTCAGTTGTTTCTTGTAATTTAAAATTTTAATTCTATATGTTTTTGTTTGGTTTTGTTGGATTTATTGGAATTAATCTTCTGACTTATTCCGTCTTTTGAATTCATATAAACCGTTGTCCGTATGTTTATTTGATTTATTTATAGACTACACATTCATCTGTTTTACATTTTTAAATGAATATTTTTATATTTTGTTTCAATTCGGAAAAAAAAATGTGTAATCTAGAAATATGAATACCTGAAGTTGTTATTTTTTTAAATTAAAAAATTACAATTTTGTATTTTAAATATGTTGAAGGTTCGACCAGGGCTCGACCCAAAACTAAATCTAATTTGAGCTGTTGTAATTATTATACAGAATTGAACTGTAGCTTTGCAGTCACATGTTCTCGAGGCCTATCTCTGCTTACTTAACTTTTCCTAATAACTGGACTACAACCTGCAATAAAACCTCCCTCTAGCTGTATATTTTACGCATCTTTTTCAATTAGTCAGACAGTCAGTGATTGTATGGCTTCCTTTGGTGGAACCCATAAGCAGCCATCATATTAAACACTTTCACTATTAGCAATCACCAGTCATGTGCCAAGTTAAAAGTTCTAACCTCAAACTTGCGTTCAGTTGTGGCATGCCTCATGTTTGTTGCCGCTCTTGTTGCAATATTGCAAAATTCGTGCGTGCACGCACTGTGCTTATATGGCGCGCATCCGAGTGCCGATGCGGCTCGTGCCCCCACCCCCCACGTGTCCCCCTCCGCTGGGCGCCTGTTCATCATGCTCGAGTAGAGTCGTGCGTAGCATGTCAAATGATTACTCAAACCCACACACGCACACAAACTGCACAACACATTTTTCTTGATTGTCGGCCACCGTATTGTGTTCTATTGGCCAAATCGTACGCATGGGGCACGACTTTTTACGATCCAATATTTTATGTGCTCGATCGCGGTGCGCCGAATAGTGATGCGTTGTAGTAGCCGAACGCTTTTCAACAAGATGCCAGCCAGCTTGCTGCACGCTAGTTGGATCGGCTGCTTTTGGATCGCGATGACGAAAGCGTTAAATTTAAATCCACATATCTGTGTCTAAAAGTTTTCGAACAAAAAAACGTAGCAAAGTTGATCTGTATTGAACTGTAGTAAAAACATATCGTAACATGTACAAATCGATGGCTAGAAAATGGATAAATAAATAAATGTATCTTGCTCTTGACGTCACTGGCATATTTATTCAATCCATATTGTTTGGTTTGCATTTTTTGTTTTGTTTTTCTATTAAAAACTTTTATTTTGTGTGATACTCATCGTTGCAGTATAGATTAAATGAACTAATAAATATTGACAAAGTACATAAAAGAGAAAAATGTTCGAATAGTGATGCTGTCGTGTATATTTGAGCAAATAATAAATATTACAATTGAATTTCACGCAGCCGCCGTGGCTCAGTTGGTTAGTGCGTTGGACCGCGAGTCGCAGGCAGCAACCTCAGGTTCAAATACTGCCTGTAATAACACCTAAAAAAATAACGGGAAAACTCGTTTTCTCTTTCGATGGCTGTCCTCTCAGCTGGAAATGGCAAACCTCTGAGAGTAAAACTCGCTTATGATAAAGCTCCCAACCTGCCGTTCGGAACCGGCATAAAACTGTAGGTCCCTTCAACCCGCGTACAAATTCACACGCACAACACGGGTAGTTGCGGGAAGCTAGGCCTTAGTCTCGCGTAAGCGGGCTGTCGTGCCAGTCAATTATTTTATTTTATTGAATTTAATTTATGCTGTTTAGATCAATTTAATTTTGCACTTTATTTGTTGCTCAAGAAGTAACCAAAATTCAAACTCTTGTCTTGACTTGTCAGTGAATTTTCGAAAACAATAGCAGCCTCAACTTCTTTTCTTTGTATATTTAATGTCAGAAATATGCGTTGTGGTGGGGCCGTTTGAGCATGAACAATTGGTCATGCATAGGTAAATAGGTAGGTAGAAGTGGCGGTCCCAAGGCGGAACGCACTTAGGCCATGAAGGTCCATTGTGATGCCACAAACAGTCGAACTTAAGATCTTTCACTCATTGAACCAGTTTGAGCTTCTCACGTAGTCTAGTAGATTGTGAATAGTCTTACTGGCAGATGTTCTAGACTGTTGAAGAAAAAGCTGTACAGAAGATTATTTTTCTTCTGGACAAAGCAGGATAAAGTGTTTATATGGAGGTATATTTTCTTTCCTTCCTTGTCCACACAGCTGCGACCGAAATCGTTTGAAAACACCGTGCGAATAAATTTAAAAAAAAATTGTCACACCGGAAAAAATCCATATGGGCGTGAAACTAGAGAGCAAACATAGTAATACTGCATACTCAGTTTTTCATTTCTACATCCTTTGTCCTTTTAAAAGGACTTCAACATTTTGAAGGGGATAAAAAATATACAAAATACTTCACCTCGTTAGAATATGGCGATATGTATATAAAATGAAAGAAGAAAGGCTCAAGAATTGAAACAAAGTTAATTGTTTATCTATTTGTAAAAAAAAGGATATAAAAAGGTCCTTTGAAAATTTTAATCCTTCATATCCTTGAAAATTTACATAGAATTTTCTTGAAAAGTAAGTATGTTAAAACCCCAAATCTCCCTGATCACGTGTCAAAATTTCATTATTCTGGCTTCATTGATTTTGTATCTTTTTAGTATTTAAAATTCTGATACTCAAATAAATTAGAATTTTTGTACTTCATTAGAATTGCAGCTTCCGCCTTTTTTTTAATAACTTTCGAAGTAATGAAATTTTGACACGTGATCAAGGAGATTTTGGGTTTTAACATACTTACTTTAAAAAAAAAATTCTATATAAATTTTCGAGGATATAAAGGATTATAATTTTCAAAGGACCTTTTTCATATCCTTTTTTTACAAATAGATAAAATATAAATTTTATTTATATTCTTGAGCCTTTTTTCTTTCATTTGATATACATATCGCCATATTCTAACGAGGTTAAGTATTTTTTATATTTTTTTTTCTTTTTTATCCCCTTCAAAATTTTGAAGTCCTTTTAAAAGGTGAAAGGATGTAGAAATGAAAAACTGAGTATGCAGTATTACTATATTTGGTGTCTAGTTTCACTCCCATATAGATTTTTTCCGGTGTGAAATTTTTTTTTTATTTTTGTCGCACGGTGTAATATGTAGTCTTTGAAGGTATGAAAAACTTGCAGTCTTTGAAGTGTTAAACTTGTGAAAAATGTAGTATCACAAAGGGCCCATATGAAGGCCGCCACTTTAACCTAACCTAACCTAGTCCAACACAACAACCAATGCACCAACGCAACGAACACAACTAAACCACATTTGTTACTGCAACGAATTACATATTTTATTTCTCGGAAAAATCTCATTCCTTCGCGCTCACAGCGATGCTGCGCGCACACATCGCTTGTGACATTCGCCGGCATCAAATGCTAAAGTGAAATTCCTTCTAATGAGAAATTCTTCTGATGCATTGACTGCAGCAGCAACGACTGGCCGCAGCAAATGTCGAATTCGAAAGTGTTTTGTTGGCATGTTTGTTCACTTTTTTATTGTATTCGTTGTATTTTTATACAAAGGCATAAGTTGCGTTGTTTGTGTTTTTTCTTTATTCACCATCAACGACGGCATATAATAATAGCGTCTATTAGCGCAAGTTTAATCAAATAAAGTGTTATTCACCCCATTGGTTGCTCAAGCACAGAGCGCATCCCTGAGCCCCGCGCCGCGTCGCATCGCATCGCATCGGTTTGCGCCGCTCCGTACCACACGATGCCAAACGGCTGCAAGTAAAAGTGGAAATGGTCTGGGTATTTATTGCGTGAATGTAAACAAATGCCAAACGGAATGAAACAACTATGGCCACAACAACACAACAACAGAAACAAAAACAACTAGCTTATTCACAAAAACGCAGAAAACAATAGCAAAGTGATTAAGAAGAAAACACGCCTTACAAAACTCCACAAACCACTACAACAACAAAAACAACAACAGCAACAACAAAAACAACAACAACAACAACAACGATAGCATGGGCAACGACAATGGCAATTAGAGAGAAAAAAATCACGTATACGCCACCGCCAGCCATTGCCGTCACATGCTAAGTAAGTGCACGAATACATATGCTTTGAATGTGGATTCAGTGTTTGTTGTTGTTGCATGAAACACGACAAGTGTTTTTTCCAAATTTGATAAATTAATAAATATTGAATGAATTTCGTAGCTGCCACAAAAAATGCATTTTTATCATTTTCAGTTCGCTTTTGTTTTTGTTGCATTGGCAGAGTTTTGATTCATTGCTTGCTTATTGCCAAAGCTGCTTACTGAAATATGATTTGTTGCCGACAAGATTGCAACCCCATTGTTTATCATGCCATCAGCTGAATCGACAGCAATCGACAGCATTTTCGTGGTCCGTACTCCGCGACGTGTTCTTAGCGTTCGCCGATGCTGAATTGCTTTTTGCCAGCCGTTGACCTGCCGGCGGGGCACTTGCTTGCTTCCGTCTGCGAGATAAACACTGGCGGCGCGTTATGCGCTTTTGTGTGTCAATACTTTAAAAATGTGCGCGCACCGACCGGCAGTGAGTGCCAGTTACGCGTGACTCAGTCGGTTTTAGCGGCAGTCAGTCGTCAGCCCGTTGCAACAATCATAATTCCCTGCAAATTCTGCACGATCCCCATATTCATTTGATTTTTTCTGGAAGTGAGCAAAAATAAAAATAGCAAAAAAACAAAAACCGGCAAATAAGTTGGAAATGTGGAGCGCAACGGCTTCAGGCTCCAATTGTTGTCTACGCACGTCTCGCTCAGCCGACTCGACTCGGTGTTTACGTCGGTGCTGTTTACATTTTGTATTTGTCGGCATTGTCGGAATTTGTTCGTTTACATTAGCGGTGCTTTTCCGCTGCTTGTGTGTTATAAATTCGTATACTACACACTGATTGATTTTCTACTTATTTGCATGCGCCATTTTTCTTGCAAGGCGTGTAAATATTTATTTGTTGTACAACATTTTGCCTGTAGCAAATTGGGGGATAAAATGGCTGCAAGTCTAATGTTACGTAAGATTTCAGTTGCTGCAGTGTTCAGCATTTAGTATAAATTATCCGCTTGACTGTTTTCGTGGCGGTTTTCAAAAATTTCAATCTTGAAATGATTGAAATGATCATTTTTTTGTTGTCGCTTCAAAAAACTTCTTCGGCCTTATCCATCGTATTTTTTTTCAATTTGAATACTAAAAAACCGCATAGTGAAATAAACCAAATGATCCAAGTGGAGACAAAACTATTATTTTGACAACCTCTTTTGTCAAATTCTTTATATCAAATGTCGTTTCTATTATTAAACTACTTGAAATAATTGTACCTGAAAAGGGCCTTAGAAAAATAAATAAAAAAAAGGAAATTAAATAAACTATTTATTTATTTATTTAAAGTAATTCAGAAATTTAATACAATTCGTACAGATTACAACAAAATGTAAATAAAATATACATACGTAATGTACTAATCATTTACTAACAATTTGAAATCGTTTTCCGAATGGTTTTCGTTTCTATCATTAAACTACTTGAAATAAATGTACCTGAAAGGGCCTTAGAAAAATAAATGTTATGCATAGATGAATATTTTTTTTATTTATGTATTTATTTATTTAAAATTATCCAGAAATTTAATACAATTCTTACAGATTACAACGAAATGTAAATAAAATATACATAGTGTACTACTAATAAATGCATTTAATAACAATTTGAAACGGTTATCCGAGTAAGATAAATCTAGAACAAAAGAATTTCAGAGCAAATTGAATTCCTTTAGGGCTCTAAAGAGGAAGTACCTTACCCGCTCCAAAGAGGAAGTGACTTTACTCATCCACAGCGAAAATGTTGACTATTTTCAATTCATCATTTTCATTTTTAATTAATAGGGGTATTCACACCGAGCTCGTTACTTCGGTACTCGGTAGTTTTCTATGTGTATTTTGTTTTTGTTCAATTTTTGTACAAACACAAAATACCGAATACCGAACATAACATTTTCTGTTAAGACGTCTATAAACAGCAAAACTGAGTTAACTCAGTTTCGAAAGTGAGTTAACGCACATTGATACAAAATCAATTGCACGAGAATTTGAGCATTTAAATGCGATGTTAAATACATTTAAGCGTTAAATGCATTTAAGTCCCGGTGGAAATAGGTTATTACTGGATAATTTTTAGTGGAAAAGTTCCCAAACAGACCTATTTGTTTCCTTTTTGTTTTGATATTGCGAATTTTGACAACTGTCAGTACTAGGATCACTTGGTTTATTTCACTATGAAAAACCCTGGTCACATTTTAACAAAAACTAATAGTGCATTAAGATATGAAATCATGATTTTCAGTTGCAATCGGTAAATAGCAAGCAGATTGAGCCATGTTTAATAATTTATATGGTTATTCATCAATATTTTTATTTTATGCAACCCATCAGATTCTGTAACTTCATAAGAAATTCTATACAAGTCGCAAGTAAATGAAACAGCAAAGAACATCAGAAAAGACAACCCAATAAATAAATAAATATTCTCTTCCAAGTATGATAGCATAGAACAGAAGCCGTTATCAGAGCAAAACTGTGCAACTTTGCGTAAAAAGCCAACAACACAAAATGTATAATAATAATGTATGGAACTGAAAACGCAACAGTAAAAACAAATGTATAAACGAATCGGTTATCTTTTTCGTATGGGCTAATGCGGCTGTTGCTAGTTCAACGGTACGCACTGTGCGCTAGATCGGCTAGCTGGAACGCCCGTGCCGCTCGACGACGCCGGCGCCGGCGCTTCATAACTCGTACATTGAATGGCGATGATATCATCGTCTTTGCCGGAAATCTTTATGAAGTTTGTTTGAACTTTATGGGGCTTCAGTATGACTGTTTACTGTTACGTATTTTCATGTTTACTCGCTTATTTTTGCGTTTGGGATTTTTACTTTCTATTGAGGCAGGGGGACACTCGATGAGTTTTATGAGAAAAACCTCTTCGAGTGAAGATCGTCAATTTGCCTATTACAGATTTGAATTGAATACCGGGTTCGATGTAGTATCTGAAGTTGCTGGATATCGAAATTCTGTGTGGTATCCGCTTATGATAAGTAGGAAGAGTTGATATCAGAGGGTTGGTGTCTCCGATAAGCGCTGTTGGGTTTGTACGACTACTGGATTTGTGGATTTGCTGCATGCTGCTCATCACAACTGATTGAAGTGTGAATGATAGGAACTTGTCGCGGGGTAATAGATTGGACTGAGTAATGTTAATGGGATTGGAAAAGTGAAAGCCTTAACGGGGAATCAAGTCCAACGCCGCTTTGATGGGAAGCACGCCAGGCTACCGAACGACCATTGTTTTAATGTGTTTAACCCTAATTCCCAGAAATGAGCCTCACAGTCTCACTAAAGATTTCAAATGGTGATAAATCCGAATTTCCGATTTTCGATTCCATTATTTCATGTAACCCTCTAATGGAATGTTAGAATTATATTGCATTTATAAATTAAACATTTTAGACAGTTTTTGTACTTTTTAAACAAATGTTTTCAGTAATTTAGCTCATATAAGTCTGACAGTCTCATTTCTGGGTTTAGTTATTTTTAAAATTCTGGGAATTAGGGTTAATGGCACTTAATTTTTGGTCAGATGTTTTATGATTCATTGCACATTTTAAATAAATTTTTAGATTAATAATGAGATTAATAATGGTTTGCTTGCATTTTACAGGCGTGCATCGATGACAATTTGGATATGGTTGAGTTTCTGGTAGAGCATGGTGCCGATATAAACCGACAAGACAACGAAGGCTGGACGCCACTTCATGCCACAGCCTCGTGCGGGTAAGTGATCGGAAGCAGCACTGAAACGCATTTACACTTTGTGTTTTTAAATAATGTTCACACATATTTGTGTAGCTTTGTGAGCATAGCACGTTATCTGGTGGAGCATGGGGCCGATGTGGCTGCCGTCAATAGTGATGGCGACTTGGCTGTGGACTTGGCTGTTGATATCCAGCACTTGCCCATGATGGATTACATGCAGAAAGTGGTGGCCGAGCATAATATCGATTGTAAGAAAGCGCGCCAGGCCGAGGAACAGCAAATGCTTAATGACGCCAAGAAGTGGTTGCGCAGCGATGCGTCCGAAGTGGATCAACCGCATCCGAAGACTGGTGCCACAGCGCTGCACGTTGCATCAGCTAAGGGATACACAAAGGTATTGCGTGTTGCTGTAATTCAACATTTCGAATAGAATTGTTTGTTTTTATGATGTGGTCATCGATAGGTCCTGAGTTTATTGCTTGCTGGGCGTGCTAATGTCGATCAGCAGGATAATGACGGCTGGACGCCGTTGCACGCGGCTGCACACTGGGGCCAAAAGGACGCTGCCGAAATGCTTGTGGACGCCATGGCGGACATTGATGTGCGCAACTATGCTGGTCAGACGTGCATCGATGTGGCCGATCGCAAAATGGTGAAATTCCTTGAAGAGTTGCGCAGCAATAACAAACGCATGAAACGCCGTCCTACTAGTCAAACCAGGTTAACAAACATTTTACACATTCGTTCGGCATGTCCCCTAGTTTATTTTGTAATCTGTTTAATTTTCTCATCTCCTCGCGTCGCTGCAGAATCTCAGACACAATCGAAAATCACATTGAGAACACGTCAGCGAAAATCATTCGAGTGGAAGTGCAGCCGAAGGAACAGGCCAATGGTGAGTGCGTTGGCACGATTGTGCTTCTACCACAAACTAGCAGCAATAATATTAAATTTACTATCAAACTTTCTCTACAATTTCAATTTCATTCCCACATAAATTTGTTGTTGGTGAACTGTTTGTCGTTTGAATGTTCAAATCAAATGGAAAATGGAATCTTTCATAGGTTCTCATGGGCGTTAAATGTCAGCGCTTTCCAATTATTAGTTACTGCTATTTGTTGTCTTGTATTCGTTTGATAGTGTGCTCCAGACGTTTTCTAGTGTGTATCAAATCAACTGCCATATGCGCATTTCTTTTCACTTGTGAATCGGTTGTATTTAGCAAATGTGTTCAATTGTGAGAAATGTTTACCCGAATGCCGTGCACCTATTCCCCAAATGAAAATTGTTACCCTTTTTTTATATGTCACGTTTGCAACTACTCGTCGCGGCCTTCCGTAATTGCATTCCAACGCTCTGTGCTGATTGTCAACGCTGTGATTGTGTCAATGTTTCAATCATGAACATCAACTTCCAATATATCAAATCAACAACTGACTGACGGCCGCAGCTGAAAATCCTTCTCCGGCGCCATCGGCTGAGGTTGAAAGCGATCCGCACGGCCTGTCAAGAATTTCCGAATACGATGAAACCGACTCCGAACTCACCGACTCCACCGAGAGTTCGCACTCTACTAGCCTCTCTGAACCCGAAGGTAGCGTTCGCCTATTAGTGTGCGTTTGTTTTTCGTTTTGTGCCATTGGTCAATTCTATATTTTGTCTCTTGTACAAATTTATTTCTGAGTTTGTTTCTATTGAGTTGTCGTTAAATGATTTATTTTTACTGTTGTGTGGTTTTGCAGTTTTGTGATTTTCAGTACGATTACTTTCTGCTTTTATAGTTTATGGTAATGCATTTTATCGAGGAATTAATTGCCGATTTCTACATTCAAAAATAGAAAAAAATGTTCAATAATTAAAAATAGCATCACGTTTGTTTTATTTGTGGATTAGCTCGCAATTATGAATGTTTTATTGTAATATATTACAATTTGTTCTGGTAGAATTTTCTGCACCACAATTATTAGCTCAAACAATTATTAGCGAATTTCAAATTTGTTTCGACTGGAAAATATGTTCTCTCTTAATCCCGTTGTTTGCCAGCAGCTTTGCTCTGCCTACTTTCCCCTCATCGATCGTTATAATTGGCCATAAACACCGGAAATAATTGCCAGATTTAGAGTGCGTGATTTTCAGTTTTATTTCATTGGTTTTTAAAAATTTGTGTTTCTACTGTTGTTTATTTGTGAAATTGTTTGAATCGATAATAGATTATTTCTTAAGTTTATATGTTGCATTCAATTAAATATGTACTTGATTTGCAGAAGACAAAACGAAACTCGCCAGCGATACGATGAAAACACCAGCGACTACCAATGCCACCGACACACATGTCGTCGAAGAGGAAGCGCCCTGGCGACGCAACAGTCTGGCACGTGTGCGCACGCAAAATGAAAGTCCAACGAAAAATCGTAAGTAATATGCGATTCATTGGTTGTTTTTGTTTATCAACTGGCTGTTTCTTTTGATCAATTGCAGAAGTTCCTGAAAAAGATGTTAGTAAGACTAACACTAGTACAGAAACATCGGATGTCATACTCCGACGCACTCAAAGCTTTGAACATGATGAGAAGTAAGTAACGCCGAAATCTGTCACATGTATATATAAATCATATAAGATTACAGAAACAATTTATGCAAATTTTTGGCAACACTTGAATTTTTTACTTTTTACCACTTTGCATACCATTTTCTTTTTAGTGTTCACTATCATAATTGAAATTATAACTTTTTAAACGTAACTTTATCTATTCCACTCTTCTTCGAAAAGTGTGTGTGCTTGTGTTTGTGCTTATTTCATGTTGCGCCAATTTCAAGATCACTGGCTGTAGCACTGAAGCGGTAATCCAGTGTGGTTTCAATATCACTGTGCGTCTGTGCATAACGTATGTACAGCTAATATGTCAGCAGGCAGAGGCTGGAACTTTTGTTTTGCTATTAATTAATGTAATTCGAAGCGTGCTGCTGACATCTGCTATTTTAATTGAAATTATTGTTTGTAGTCCCTGAGTGGGTCGAGTTTCTCATAGGAGCGAGATTTTTTTGAGATAACATTCGATTCGTATTACTTTCTACAAGTAATATTCTAGAAGAAAAGTGCGAAAATCTGTTCAATATTTCATTTTCAGTTTTATAAACAGTTTATGCTGCTTGAAATAGCCATCGCTACGCGTTGTCTTATTTTTGTAACAACCTAGCTTCATCTATTTTTCCTGCTATTGCAAGATCTAAATAATTTCTTAAAAAACTTTTCTCATTTCATTCCATAAGAAATCAAATGATTTCATTGATTTATAAATAAACAATTTTGCAATGTTTGAATATCCATGCGCATCTAAAAGCGCTGGAATATAATCAAGGTTCAAATTCAATTGCAGCCGCGATAAGATTGCTACCTTCATTGCTAATATTTTCGTCATCACCCCTTCACTGACTAGCTTGCAGTGCAAATTAACTGTGAAAACTAAATTATTGAAACAGAAAAAAACGAACAACACTGAATCGTTATCGATAGCTCTTATCTGGCTTCGAATGAGTTGGCTTTCGGCCATTGAATAGTGGCAACTGCAGTTTTGCCGCGGAAGTAAGCAAGCAGTTGATATTTGTTGAACAATCGAAAACGCGGCAGAAACACGCACAACACCGGCACTTTTATTATTTTTGTTTCTTGAATTCATTTACTAAAAAGTTAGTGTTTCAATTGTGAGACTATTGAAATTGTTTTTATTTATACAACTAATACAATTGTTTTTTTATATTATTTTCTTTGCGTTTTCACCTAATACCATCCATCAAACATCAACACCGCTACCAACACCAAAACCACTACCACCACCACCACCACCAAAACCACCACTGCCACTCAATATCACAACCACAAACAAATATCGACATCATCGTCCTGCTAACCACAAATAATGAAACGTTTTAAATTAAAACAACTCAAAATTAAACATCTTAACGCTTTTCAATAATATGAAAATAACAACGACAACATCAATTGAAAATTGCATCACACTGACCGATCGAATGTGCGACTGTCAATTTGCTAAACAGATTCTATCAGAAATATCACGAGCTGCGCGCACGCATAAAAGCCAATTCATGCCCCATACTGCCGGCTACACAAATACAAAGTAACAATAGTAACAGTAGCAGCAATAACAATAACAGCAGTAGCAATAACATCAACAACAATAGCAACAACAGCAACAGTAACAGTAATAACAGCATAAATAATCCCACAAGCGTATTATCCAGCGTTAACGTTTACACGCCCATTCCAAATTTCACGGTACAAAGATCGGCCTCACTCAAAGATCATAGAAATTTCAGGTTTGTTTTTCTTTATCCTATAATTTTGCTCTTATTTTCACCGTTTCTCCCCACATTCGTTCGTTCATTCATTCATTCACTTTGACTGTAGTTTCAGTTGAATTATTTTTTAAGTACCTAACTCTTTTCATTTACCCTTAACCCCATTAGTTGTTGTTAACAAAGTTAATTGCAAATTTCACCTCATTCATCGGCAATTCGTGCGGAAACAGCGAAGCCGTGAGACTAGCAGCTTCCGTAAATTGCGCTTTCGATTTTCTGTTTCGTTTTTTCGCTACTTTTTACTTTCTATATATCAGATATTTTAAACCATGTAATGTGTCTGCTTAAAGCACTTCTTGTAATTCTGTATGTCCTCTATCTGTTACTGTTTACAAGAAAAAACGCTTTTCACATTTATTGTTATTGTATTCTATGTAGAACACCCACGACCCAGCCAGTGTCCAGTCCAGCTACTGCGTCTACTACATCAACAGCTGCTTCCAATACCACCACCACAACGGCCACACCGACGAACACCACGCCCATTCGAAGGTAAGGCGCATAGTTATGGCATTTTCAGTTGACCCGGAAAACATTCGTTTATTCTTTTCATTGCACTTGATTAGACATGGTTATTTGATTTTTGTTATTTGGTTTATATTCAAATCGGATTCTTGCTTTTTAGCACAACCAGTTCACAGGCAAACAGTCAGGTTGCCCTTGCTGGCAAAAATGCAGAAAATACCACCACTGCTACCAAAAGCAACGCCGCCACCAACACCGCTATTGCAGCCAATAGCAATAACGGTAGCAATAAGCCGACGCCTGCCAGTCCGTCTACGCCGGAGGCGGCCAAACAACAGAAAATGACCGCCGGAACCATTTTCAAAAACTTCTTCAAGTAATTATGCGCAAAGAGACGCGGCGCGGCGTCAGTGTGTTTATTCGTTCGTTACATTTAACCAGCAAGATCGTTGGCGCTGTTGTTTTTGCCGCTGTTCTCCGCTTGCCTAATACTTTGACTAACCTGCTTGGGAACCGAAAATCGGCAAATCGGCGCTGTTCTTACTATTAAGCAAATATTCTGATTGTGTAAAATTGATCAAGTCCAATTAAGTAAAAGGAGTAATGTGAGAGTTGATCTCAAGTGCTGATCTCTTCGACCCTCCTTCTGTTCGCAAACATTTTGAAATTCGGTGTTATTGGTTGTGGGGTAAAAGTGCGGAAAATCAATCAATATTTAGTTAGTGTGGACAATTGGACAACAATTAAGCCGACTTGCTATGGTATAGGAATTTTCTTATTCGTCAAAGGCCAAAGTTGATTTCTTATGTCATTGAGTCAGTTTTCGCAGGCTGAATTATGTTAGTCATTTCGAAATGTGAGCAACGCGTCTAGTCGTAAGTTTTTGGTGTTAGTTGTAAGTGCCACTTTGTTGCACGCGCGCGCTTAAAAAATATGCGTTCTTGCCAGTCCACGTGTAGTGCTGGGCATCTTTGAAGATGTCTATTTTACGCCAAAAAGTCTTAATTATAAGCTCAACTGCATTGCATGAATTTTTGTCTCAAAATTAAATCGCCTTCATTCACTCTTAAACGCCCGTTTTAATTTTACTTCACCACACTTGCGAGTTGTGTTTAAATAATTTTCTCTTTCTTTTTCGCAGATCGTTTGTGCCTCCGGTGCGCGACGAGGAAAGCGAAACACAGCGCAAGGCACACGCTAAGCGTGTGCGCGAAACGCGTCGCTCCACGCAAGGTGTGACGCTCGACGAGATTAAGAGCGCCGAAGAATTGGTCAAGAAGAAGAACTCCAGCATGAACAATAACAACAACAACAGCAGCAGCGTAAGTACTTAAAAGTTTGATTTGATTTTGTTATACGTTTGCAAATTTCACACTTGACATAATAATGTTGGTTACAACAAAAAGACGAAATCATATTCTCAATTGCCAGCAAACAATATTTTCAAAACACCAAACAAAATAACCGCAATTTTAAACTTTGAGTAATGTTTACTTTTTATGTGATTGAGAATTCAATTGAAATCATGCGTTCCATAATTTTGTCCCGTACCATGTCCTTTGGGATTTTAATGCCACCGCCCTGTACCTCCACATATTCACCTCATGTTGCAATATACATAAATACACCGGAAAATTGCTTTGGAAGCGGTGCCGTTTACTATTGTTATTATTTTTATCATACATATGTAATTTTTTTAATAATAATTACTGTTGATTAATTAAACGTAGTACCCAGTCCACCCAAAATGCAATCCACAGTCCACACTGCAAACACTCCAATCCACTTCACTTTGGATTTGTGGTCACCAGGGTTTTGGAACTTTTCGCTATCACACAAACAAGTTATATAAATAATCGTTTTTGTTTTATGTTTAATTTGTAAGCAACATGATTACATCATTCAATTTTCTCCATTATTCTCGAGATAGGACAACAACAAGAACAACAATAAATGTTCACAACAATGACAATCACAGCTCACTTGACATATTCAGTACTTGTTTTCTCGTTTGCATTCGTACACGTGTTCATAATCGATCGTATTCACATGTTTGACGCTTTATCAAGTTACTTTTTGTTGAATCGTTCCATTAACCACTGAGCGTGTTCGTTAGCCGCATTAAAAGAAATGGCCTGCAACCGCGCAAGAAGGCGAATTCCTAGCCAAAGTCTGCGCCATATTCAAATCGCATTTGCTTCAGTTTACCAATGAGATCATCTGCATAGGAATACGCGCCTGCCACTTTCTCACTATGTATAAAATATTTATGTATAACTCTCTCTGCAGTTGTGATGTATAATTATACAATGTTACGCATCTTTGTATTTACTGTGATTGATTATGTTGTAGGAATAGTTGTAAGTGACTTGGCCAAAGGCGGCAAGTTTCCTCCTTCGAAGTGTAGTCTGTAATGCTGTGTAATAGTTAATCGATTTATTTACGAAACTTTTTTTAAGTGTACAGTTTTAGTGCTTTCCTAAAAAGTCTATAGACAGCTGTATGCCTCTCTTTAGCTATATTGTTATGTATAAATACTATATTTTCTATATTTATGTATGATTTGTCAACCTTTCCTGGTAGGTCATGCTATGGCCAGCATTGGGTGTTCGTCACAAAAGTCTTGCTGACTGTATGCCGCATTGAATCAGATGAGTTCGTGTAATGCTTTCATGTTGATGTTTGTGTTCGAACTCCTCTTGCTGGCTACCGTAAACTAGGTAGGTATAACGATTTTGATTATATGAAAATGGGAAATTATTGCAAAGCATTAATAGTCCAAATCGCTTAGTGGAAACTGTATGCATTAATATGTACATCAGTCTCTGCTTACACATTAAACAGCCCAAACAGCCGCAATTTAAAGTGCTTTCGAGTTTAACGGGGCGTATGCGGAATGTTGATTATGGCCCGAGACATTGTACCATAATTTCACCCTTTCTATATGAGAAATTTATAATTATAGATTATGAAACGATTTAAATCTTTATTACTGTAGTGGATATTTTAAATATTAAGTATTTTTAATGTGTGTTTTGCATGAGACGCAAAATTCTCTTGCATGATTGTTGAATTTGAACTTGAAAAAAAAGTACGAACAGTATATTTTCCATCTTTTCCGGAGTCGTTTACAAAACAATTTTCTGTTTCCTTTAGTATTTACATGATTTTGACAATGACGTTTTGTTGATTACCTACACATATATGTAACTGCGTTCGCATACATATGTACATATGCAGTGGCGGCTTAAGGTGATCCGGGGCCCGGGGCGGCGACGGCTGAGGGGCCCCCACAAACGGTGCAGAATAAGTTTGCGTACAAAACTAACAACTGGAATTTCCCGTTATGCTTTTTAATTTTTTTTTTTGGAAAATTTGTATTCCATTGAACAGTAAATGGACAGTAAAGGGACACATTATTTTTAAACGTATATGTGCTTGAAATTTTATAGAAAGCAAAAGAATCCCAGAGAAAAATTTAAAAATGGATGGGATCTTTCCAAATTTGATAAAAACTTTCGTGAAATTAGGAGAATTTTTGGGAGAGCAAACTCGTCATTTCAAAAAGCCATCTTTAAACTAAAAAAAAAAGAAAATCTTGCTTCGTTAGTACGATCTGGCCATTATTTAAAACAACCCGAGCAGGAGGATTAGATTGTTTTGCGATCAGTGCGTCATTACACTACTCGACAAAAAATCGGCCAATCGCGTGCATAGATAAAGTGTTTTCTAGACTAACTTTGGCCGCTGAACACGAAACTGAAAATAAAAAAATTTTTTTAAGAAGCGCTTTCAAAAAATCTTTGAAAAACGCGTTTTTTCCTGTTGTTTCAGCTATGAGCACAAATCTCCTGAAAGAATTATCTCATTAACACGAGCTGTCCGTCGTTCAAGAAGAAGATAATACCTAAGCCTGTTTAGTGAATATAGATTGTTCAAATCAGATGAGATTTGGGGAAGTTACTGACAAGTAACGTCCCCAAAGGAAAGGTGTAACAAAGTGAATTTTTCGACCAAAAAATCATAAATTTTCGAATAATTTTTTTATGGATAAAAAAAATGATCTCCCCTAGTTTTAAATGTAAGATGAAAGATATATTATTATTATATATTTTTTGAGCAAATACATTACTTGAGCAAATATTAAGCCTAACATCAATAGAATTGAAAGAAAAATGACAAAGTTATGATGCAGTGAGTAAAAACACCAACTTTACATTTATTACACTGTGCGAAAAAATTTTTTTTTTGCCGAGACCCATCCAAATTTGGATATAGACGTGAAACTAGAGACCATTTATAGTAATCTAGCATAGTCAGTTTTTCATTTTCTGGCCCAAAGTCCTTTTTAAAAAACTTTAAAATTGTAAGGACATACACATTTCAAATATTTTTATAAATATATGCGGTTGTGCAATGATGGAAATATGGGTATCAAATGAAAGACATCCTTTTAACTAAATTTTCGATTTTGAAGTTTCAGGACCAAATTATGTCAGGTAGGGAAAACATACATGATTTGGATTTCAGTCTGTAGATTCATACATCTAAATTTTATTCTATTTCAAAGTTCCAGTCTAGAAAACACTTTTGGTTTTAGGTGCATTTTTCGTGTCGAGTAGTTCAGAAATGTACAGAAATATTTTATAAAACCCAGTAGCAGTAGCTTACTTACAAGGAGCATAGAATTGCTTTCGTAAAAGAGTCTTTTAAAGAAGAAACCCGGATTTCCGGGACGATGTGTTGTTATCCAACCCATAATTATAAAAATAATAATAACTGTAAATTTGTTTGACGTCTACAAAGTTTAATGAGGTTAAGTTAATTCGCACTAGTTTACAAGCTAACTTTAAGATTGCGATATTTAATTTTTAACTTAGAATTTTGTATTTACATACTTTGCACAAAATTTTAAGTTAAAAATTAAATATTGCAATCTTCGGGGGAAATTTTTTTGAAAATTTGCAAACAATTGTTATTTAGAAAGGATGTTTTCTTGCTTTTATTGAACTGAATTTGTTATTGCAATTTCAAAGTCAATTGTCGATACTGCGTCTCTTTCGATTGATAAAAGTGACAAACAACCTTTCAACAACCATTGTGGAGCGCAAATAGTTTTTTACAAGTTTCAGTTTTGAAAAACTTTAAATTTTTATATACAAGCTTCTCTCGGGGGCCCCCGCAGCCCGGGGCCCGGGGCGGTCCGCCCCTCCGCCCCTCCGCCCCCCCCGTTAAGCCGCTACTGTACATATGTATGATGGGGTAAAACTTTGAATTGTTGCAATTTTTATGTTCGACTATAATCTTTGTTTGCTGTATACCAACAACGAAAACAACCACAACTCTTTGTTAAACTAAAACTATTAACAGAATGAAATGCAAGCAACAGCAACGACGGCGACAGGCACAACGACAACGACAACGACAAAAGCATCGTCAACGACGCCAATTTCGACGTCATCAGTGCAACAGCAGCAACGACAAGAACCGGCGCAACTCGAGCAACCACCTCCACCTACAACTGGCCCACCATCGTCACCACCCCGATCGCCTCGCACCCGCACGTCCACATTAACTATGCAACTTCCCGAAGACGCAACGATGGCGCAGAGTCCAGCGGAACATTCAGACGACGACATACGCACGGGCACGACCTCGCCCACGCCCACCTATACAATACCAGTGAGTGACGACGAGGCGCTTGCGCTGGCGGTGGATGAAGTGACGGCGGATGAGGACGACGATGACATAACGGCCACATTTACCATCGTCACGCCGATAATACGAACACCCCGAATGTCAGCCGGCGAGGCAGCAATTGACGATAAGGCGACTAGCGAGCTGGCCGATGACGATGTTGGTGCTGATGATGTTGATGTGGACGACGACGACGACGGCAATGGTGATAGTGATGATGTGGGCGACATTGATGGCGAAGTGAGCGCCACGTACACGATGACTTCGCGGCGTGAGGGGCGCGCAACGACGCCAACCGAGGCGGTAGAAACGACAATTGTAGTAACGCCACCAGAAATAGCACCTAATGAATCGGAAATCGAAACCGAATGCGATGAGCGAACGGCAAATGAAAGTAGCGACGGTGGCGAAGCGGCATCGGAAGCCGAAGAGGACACTGAATGGGAGGATAGGAAAGAGGCAAAGCAGAGATCGCAACTGGACGAGGAGACTCAATCCGATAGTGACATCTATAATGAAAATGAAAATGAAAACGAAAAGACTGAAATACTCGCGGCAGCTACAGCAGCAGCTGAGCACACACAGATCGGGCGAACGCGCAGCACGGTATTCAGCCCGTTGCCATTGCAGCCGCAGGACACCGGTGCGAACACGGCCGCTTCAGCTTCGGCCGGAGCCGCGGTGGCCGCCACCACACCGACGCTCGAGAGCCCAGTGCGCTTGCGGGACAAACGTTCGATGTTCGATCCCGACGGTATGAGCACACTCACACTGGCCGAGAAGCTGCGCAACGAGGCGCACAAATACGCTTTCGGCCCGAAAATGGGACGCGGCAGCGATGGCGGCGAATCGCTGCCCTCACCACCGCCACTGCACCCACCGCCGCAGTCCATCGATAGCGAACACGCCGATGCAGCGACAGCCACAGCCACAGCAACGGTCTTCGGCAATGTCAGCAGCCGTTGCAGCTTCGACTCCGCGTCGCTGCCTTCGTCGCCGTTGCATAGGGACGGCGGCGCGACGGGCAGCAATGCAAACTCGATTGCTGAGCGGCGCCCGTCATGGCGTATGAAATTCGATGCCGGCTGCAAGGTAATACAAAGTGCGATTGTGCACAAAAGTAATTTCAACCGAACACACGCGGGAAAAAGTCCCGAAAAATCTCTCTTATTCTTGCGCCAGTTGTGGCTCTTTCCCTTAATTTTCTGTTGCGTACGCGTGCCAGTCTATGGTAGTGAACTTCACACAATCACTTTTACTTTATTAAGACAAAAACAAATTGAAGAACTGCGCTGATGATACTGTGCCCAGGTTGACTGGGGGCCGGTGCCAACCCCACCAGGCAATAAGAGAAAACAATACACGGTCATCAATAGCACACACTATATACTTTGTTATGACACATACCACCAACCCAGCCATCATAATACTTCTTCCAATCGTTCTTTTAGTTGTGTAAATAACCGTTAATAAAACATTCGTCAAAATATACAAATAATTAAAAAAACAAGAGCGAAAATTAAACAGGTTCATGGTGTAAATAATCCTGTTGGCGCCACAGCAGCAACATTTCAGTATTTGAGCTGTTGAATGAAATTTTATGAACGCTCCACGTATTTCGGTTGAATTATCTGTAGAAATTTACGAGTTGCTTATTGGCGGCCACTAATGCGCAAAGTATCTGGAATTTTGCTGCTTGCTGACGCCGGCCATTTTTATTTTGTAGTATATACAAATAATTTCATATTTGGTTTGTAGTAATTCGAGAGTAGAGCTGTAGTTCTTACAACACATACATACATACATCACATACTGATTATTTCCTATTACGTATTGTAGACAGCTGATTTTTATATTTGACACTTTATTTAATTGACGAGTTTTACTTATTGCCACACTCACTGCTTGCATGCGACGCACGTTTCACCGAGCATTGTCCCGTTCACTAATCTATGTGTACTATCTAATCAGTCTGTGCAATTGCATCTTTCACATCAATGTTTTCTGTACATAATAACGGCAAATTAGCTTTATGTGTAATCATTCAATCTGCTTGATGTTTCTTTGTCATGCTTACGTATTTATGTCACGCACTCACGCACAACCATTCACATTGACACGCACATGTCATTTTTGTAATTGTATTTGTGTTCATACTATATATAGTCAACGTACGCAATTGGATCATAGTTTGATTTAGATTTTTTTAAATATCCATATCTGCCGAAAAGGTCTGACTCCACACCACTGTGCGTACATGTTGTAGAAAACATTCTATGTTATAGTTGCAGTGTTCTGTTACAGTAAATTTGAAGCAGGGTGAATTAAAATTGAGATAATTTCAGTTAACACAAAATATCGACACGGACTCTTGTTAGGGGCGTACCAAAAGTGGGAACGTATTTTTTATTATATTTTTAACACAAATTTGAAGAAACTTTGTTAATATGAAGGTATTACTTACATCTTTGGAATTGGGAAATTCGATTATTATTCGATTCGTTTAACCAGTTTGACAGTTTGCCCACATTTAATTCTTTGCCAAAAATTATTAAACAGTCGAGAAGTACTTCAAGCTTTTAGCAAAAGCATCAGTTGTGAGACTTGTTAGAGCCCTTTCCAAAGTGACTGATAACACAGGGCAACAAAATCGTACTTGTTTTCTGTTGCATGGAGTTTTTCTACTGTTTTTTACTAATTTGGGTGCGCTGATTTTGAATCTAGCCTCAGATTTTTTGTAGCAGCTCTAGTTAGTGAGATACAGGTACCGTGCAACTTTTTCAGATTTTCCTTTTTCCATATTTTTTATCGTAATTTCTAAACCAATAAACCGATTGGCATCATGTTCACCTCGTTGCATTAGCAACACTGCACGGCTTCATTTATTTGTATAAGTCTTAAAATTCCGTCCGTATAAGTCTTAATTGGACCTCAAAGTCGGAAAATATGGAATTTTGAGGCGTTTTCTTTGATGGTAAAAAACATACACATTTTTTGTAAATAAATTAACGAGTAAGGTGAATAATGAAAGCCGACACATCAAGCAATACAACACAACCAAATTATTTGGCGGAATACACATTCGCATCGAAATAATACCAAAAATGTGTTCATGCCAATTTCAACACTTTTCAGCCATTTGTCAATGATTTTTTAAAAAACAAACGGCCTCCAGATATGCAAATTTTTTATTTTCCTTCCCCCTTTTGTACAAGTAAAAATTAAAAATATTTGAATTGCTCGATGGACAATAAAAAAATCTTTGCATATTTTGAGGGCCTTTGTTTTTTAAGTATATCATTGACAAATGGCTGAAAAGTGTTGAAATTGGCATGAGCACATTTTTGGTATTATTTCGATGCTAATGTGTATTCCGCCAAAAATGTTGCCTCAATTGTATTGCATGATGTTTCTTCTTAAGATATTCATATACTTCGTAACTTGATTTATGAAACATGTGTACAATTTACGCCATCAGAAGAAACGCCCTGAAATGCCATATTTGTTTTGTTTGAAACCTTATTACAACGTTAATTTAGAACGCTTAAAATTGATTAATGTCAGAAAAGACGGCGTGAGATGTTGTAAGTGCAACGATATAAAAATCATGTCGATAGGATTACTGATTCGGAAATTACAGTCGAAAATGTGAAAAAGTCGAGGAAAATTCGAAAAATTGGCACGCGCATTTTTTGAGTAAACTAGAGCTGTTGCATAAAAACGGAATATGGTTTCGAAAACAGCGTGGAAAAACTATTCAGATTCATGTAAAAAACTTCATGCAACAGACATGCTGTTGTACAGTGTAATCTATATTTGGTTATGCATAGAGTCTCTTTTGTTGCGCAGCAAAAACACGATGTATTCAAAGTTTAACAGAAACTGTGTAGTAGAAAATTGATATTCTTGAAATTTATATTCTTGATAGTGTTTTTTCTATTTTTGGTGTTGGTAAAGTTAGAGCCCAAACTCCGATTGGGGAAGTTTAAACTCCGGTTAGTCTAACGCATCATTGATCCACGGCGACTGTCTTTATATCTAGACGTATACATTGTGACAAAAAATTACCCGTAAATTGTAAATAAAACGCAAAATATTTAATTATTCATCAATATTTATTTTGTCGCCTTCAAAGTAATCCCCATGAGATGCAATACACTTATGCCAACGATTTTTCCAGTCCTCGAAACACTTTTCATAAGCGCTTTTTGGGATGGCCTTCATCTCCTTCAGCGAATTTTGTTTTATCTCTTCGATCGACTGAAAACGGGTTTCCGCGGAGCGACAATTTCAGTTAGGGGAACAAGAAAAAAATCACACGGAGCCAAATCTGGTGAATACGGTGGTTTATCGATGATATTTATTGCGTTTTTGGCTTTAAATTCGGTCACAATCGTGGTTCGATGCGATGGTGCATTATCATCTTGTAAAATCTATGAATTGTTCTTCCACAAATCCGGTCGTTTTCGACGGATGTTCTCACGCAAAGGCCTCAATACGGCCAAATAGAACTCCTTATTGACCGTCTGTCCCTCCGGAACAAATTCATGATGCACCAAACCACGAATATCGAAAAAAAAAACAATGAGCATCACCTGGATTTTTGAGCGGCTTTGGCGTGGGTTTTCGGTTTCCATTCCGATGATTGTTGACTTGTTTGCATGTCAAACTCATAGACCCATGTCTCATCGCCAGTTATAATGCTCTCCATGAATGTGGGATCAGAATTCGCACGATCAAGCATGTCCAAAGAGGCCTGTTCATGGTACTCTTTTTGAAGCAAATTCGCAACAAAATCGCAACGCACTACTGAGTTGTACCGACTTAAGCAGCTGCTGTAAACAAACTGGTTAACAGATCGCGCTCATATTTGGCATAGTAATTAAGGACAGTCCTACCAACTTAACAAAATACTTTTTTTTGAAATATCATTTACCCGGGGAGTTTTAATTTCAATTTCCGTGTACTTTTTTGTCGCAATGTATAACAATCATAATATCTATGTTTCTACTATTTAATAATGCAGCGATTGATACTAAATTGATATATATTTTACCTGGCACACCTCCCTTTGTGCCTCATAGATTCCATACCAATGCGGGTTTTGCTTTGTTTTTACGTCACCCCTCCTATTTATTCTGTATAAATGATTATATTGTATAGTGCAATCGTTCCCAAAAAATTGGATAAATTTAAGCATTTCGACAAGCTTTCAAATTTTTAGGTTCTTAGATCATAGATCAAAGTTGCTTGTACTATATTTAACTCCCCCTGTTCTCTTTCAAAAAAAACCGATTACTATTTTTTGGCTGGCGGAAAGATTAAAATTTTGTGAATATATAACATTATGATTCCACTACTCCTTTTCAAATTTTGCTGGTGTTTGAACTAATAAATGAAATTCCTAAACAAAAATTGGCTATCTCTATTTAAAAAAAAATAAAAATAAAAAAATAAGCCCTCACTTATCAACAGCTTAAAAACTTGCACCCGTAGTGCCCTCCTCCAGTTCTGGCTAACAATTTGCGGATTGCGTTCGTACTCGTAATGTCTGTCCCTTTGTAACCGTTTTCTGTCGGCACCTACATAAACCTATGAATTATTTTAGCTGTTCCTTTTTACAGCCATTTCCCCACGAATAATTTTTCTCTTATTTGATTAACTGTACCGTTTGCTCTCCCAAAAATGCGTTTAGTTTAAATTGGAGGACGCTTCCAGTGGGAATACGTTTCCGCCAAACACTAACCCCATCATACCGAGTGCGCCAGCGGTAATTGCCGCCGCCAATCTGTCGTCCATGTCACAGCGTCGCATTAACAGCGCTGGCAATTCAGGTGAATTTGACTTTGCATTTCTTGTTGCTCGTTTACTAAAAATTGTTTTGATGTCTTTTTATTTTGTAGTTAACTCATCGAATCAATCATTGAATTCAATTGGGCGACCGGTGTCGGCGCCCGTGCCGTCGACAGCGACAATTCCCAACGATAGCCATTTCATGGATAGAAGCGGCGAGACGGGCGGCAGTTCGTTTGCGTTCAGGCGGTTACAAGCTGGTGCGAATCCACCTGCCACGACGTCGACTGGAACGTCAACAGCGGCAAGCGTTGCAACAACCATATCGCTGACTTCAGCAGCAGCCAACAAAGGCAACGAAGATAAAGGTGTGTGATCGGGAGTCTTGTAGTTGTTTGTTGTTTAACGAAGCGGTGATAAATGAGTACTCGCACGTTTGCAGATAACGACAAAGAGAATGATAATCGCAGCGCTCTGGCCACACAGGCGGTGATACAGCGGAGAAGAAAACCAAAACGAAGATCGACTGGTGTTGTGCAACTCGATATGGATGTAAGTTGCGGTTATTGTTAGTTTTTATGCAAAAGCGTCAACGAGAAATGTAATGCTCATTGAATTTACTGTCACATGTAAATTTCAATGACCTTGAATTGCAATTGCATTTTCATATACCACCCGCTCTGACGTACGTGCGCACATTGCCTGACATTGATTAATGACACCACAATAATTTGGTTATTTGGTTGTTGTGTGTTTATTTACAGGATCTTGATCCAGAGCGACAAGATTCAGCCAACGATACCGAGGAGAAAGACAAAGAGGTAAGTGTTGTGCGCAGCTATTTTTAATACGTATTGACAACTGGAAAATTGTCTATGGAATACTTTATACAACAACAACAACAAAATATCAATACAAATTTAATTAGTTTCAAAACGCAAAAACTAAACGACGTGTTTTGGCGCTGTTTCAAAATGATGAATGCATATAAATATACAATAATCACGTGCTGCAGTTGCAAAGCACAAATTCGACTCGCCCACAATGCCTGCACAGCAAAAGTGGCGCACCTGTACGTGCACACAGCTACCGCCAACGAACGCCTCTATACCTGTCTGATCGCACTAAAAACCTAATTTTCTTTAGCGGATATTTTCCACTTCTGATTGGCAGCTGTAAAATGCCCACACGTAGTGGGAATATGTACAAAACTGGATCATCAGCTCGTGCAGCGGTCCATCATTGTTTGGCACCTGCTGTTGCAATGACCCGCTTTGCTTTCTATTGACATTCATAATTGGCGGTTGGCATACTTTTCTGGATTAATGAGCAAAATGAAATGAAATATTTGAAAACGTTACTGCACAGTTTTCTAGGGACCTCAAACTGATTTAACTCTAATTCCCAGAAGTGAGCCTCACAGTCTCCCTAAAGATTTCAAATAGTGATAAATGCTATACCAACAGATTTTCGATTCCAATTTTTGTATGTCATCCTCTAATGGAATGTTAGAATTATATTTCATTTATAAATTTTACTTTTTAGACAGTTTTTGTACTTCTTTTTTACAATTTTTTAAAAATGCAACGAAACCCCAGAAGTGAGCCTCAGAAGCTCATTTGAACAAAAAACTAAGATTTACTCAGAATTCCTTGACTTTTTGTCTACCATATGGAGGAATATTTTTATTTTTCATGTTTAGGTGCATTTTTATCGTATCAAGTTCGAAGTTTTTGAGCCTAGCACTCATCTAGGCGGCATGGGATGAAGTCTATGAAAATGTTTGAAAATACTACAATATACGACGTATTATGAAGAATTTATGCCTTGCCGAAGTTGATGTTGCATACAGTCTACGTCTTCCAATCCCGATAAATATGTCATCAGAATATGAATGTGCGATGGTGCTAATACTTCCTGAAATGCTGTGGGTCTTGCGAAAAGGGGGTTGAAAAATTGTGTGAACCTTACAAACACAAATGTAATAATGGCGAACTAGTTCACCAGTAAGGAATTAGCCGATAGTTTATTGGATGCGGGGCTCGTACACTCAGAAAAAACAAAATTTGTACTATATGATGGGTATATAAAAAAACGCAAACCTAATGAATGGCTTTCTTTATACATTTGATTGATGTTGCTGGCATTGCGACATATGTTATATGGCTAAAAACACGTCCTTACTAGAATGAGGGTACAGATAGCAAAATATAGTTGTTTTTACGATAACTTGGAGATTTTTTTGGTGTAGCCACGAATATCTACGAGCGAAAACTCAGGCAACAATAGATGCTGCATTACTGCAAAAGGTCTGTTCGCAGGCGCCAAATTCTGGTACACGTAAACAAAATCCGTGTCATATTTGTCCACCAGCCATCTCAAAAACGCAGAAACAAGCTTACAATAAACTTAACAAAACTCCATTCCACTTCCATCCAAATTTGACAAAGATGAGAATATCTGGATTAATTAATTATACTTTTGGAGTAGGAATTGTTTTCCTGTGGACCCTGTATTTACAAGTTCCGTACTAAAAATAAAAAAACTTAAATAAATACGTGTTTAAGTAGTAACTGGATTTGAAAAAGTAAAATAAATTGGGGTTTTCAGTAGTTTAGCTCATATGAGCCTGACAGTCTCACTTCTGGGTTAACGTTACGTTTAAAATTCTGGGAATTAGGGTTAAGAACGTCTAAGAAATAGTAAATATTTCTAAGTGACATAGTAAATATTGTTGTAATTTGTTTAACTTTTTTCAAGTTGTTCAAAGTGGTTTTTGCCGAAAAAACAATTAAAAAATCGAAGTCATGTTTTCAGCGCATTAGATTGCAGGGTTTCAATGTAATGAATCTGAAACTTTAGAAATAGAAATAGATAGAATAGATAGAAATAATCTTTAGTACGGCTGTTCGCTCATTGGGAAGAATATCGTTTAATAACTCCACTTAACTAATTTTTATACGAGTCCATATTCTTGATCGTTTTTCTTATTTGTAAAATTCGAAAACGACATTTTGTAGAATATTTTTTCTTATTTTACATTAAAGAATTTATCGTCAGTCAAACATCGGCCAATTGCGAATGAAAACATCTTCAGTGGATTTGTAAAATTTGTATTTATAAATATGATCATTTATGACTCAGATATCTATTTACCCTCCACCCCATTAGCATTGAATTTACTAGTCGCGCTAATCCTTTCACGGCCGAGGTCAAAACTATTAGAGCAAAAATTGTCTGCGTACCAATTATTGTAGAATAATTGGAAACGTTGGATGTGAGCAATTCGGCCTAAATGATTTTATTTCGTGAGAATGATTTCGCCGACCATTTGGCATCGCACACGCAACCAGGCAAACCTGTTAACAATTTATTTTTATTGCAAATGTCAACCGTGCGATTTGCGGCGAATGTGCACTAATAGCGCACACGTTTCGCCCATTGTGCAGCGGGCATGCGAATTAGTCAACATTAAGTTTTGACTGTTCACTTTTGGTGTTTTGCAAACGCTCTGCGACAAACAATGGACATTCGCTTGATTATGATTGACGACGTCAAGTGCAGTCGCTCCCCTGCCTGCGTGCTCTTCTCATACAGCGCCGCTCATTCTAATCGAAATTGCCAGTGTCTACGCGGCCAGCTAATGCCTCGCATCTGTTGCAAATTTATTTCCTGTTTTAATATCATGTTATGGTCTATCAGCGAAATTTTTCGCAAGTTAAAACAATTTACGAAAATGTCCGACATGCATTGAAAAGGAGGGAAAACTATTTTTAAAATTATATTTTCGTTTTTGCGCAGAGCGGTCAAAAGCTGCAAATTATAGACCTTACGAGCCATCGTTCTGCTTTAAAACATGTGTGTGTGTGTGTGTGTGTGTAGAAGATGATGATTTTGTGCATATACGAGCATATGAGGCCGTTACTTTGTGTAGCTATCCGTTCATTGAACTTTTGCCCGTTTTCAGAAAACATCAAATTTCCATGTTTATAAATAAATTGTGCGTTGTATGATCTTGGAAGCGACACTAGGCTGCATCGCAGTCCACATACAAGCACTGCAATTGAAACGACAAGTCGTATCCTGGCCGATTACTGAAGCATAAAAGTTTGACGCTTCACGGTAAAGTCGGCACAGTGAGGCTGTGCTAAAAATACAAACATTTTTGAAGATGTTTAAGTGCATTGCTTAGTGTTCGCCTTCATTGAGAGTTCAACAAAAACGCTTGTGCATCGTTGCCGGCTGCTAAGAATAACTGACCCAATTTGTTTTACTACACGGAATAGATAAACGATTATATTTAGCTTCTTATCTCGCAACGGTTGAGTTCGTGAATTTGTGTTTAACATGATCGTTGCAATGTTTTTTGTGTGTAGTTTGTGGCTTTTATGTCGTTGACCGTTTCAACTTGCAGCCAAGTTGTCTGTTGAGCGTTGGCTGCAATAGGCCAATCGAATTCGGAGTGCGGCAAACTGTGTGAAATTCGTGTGCAATATGTGCAACAACAAAAAAAAAGAGCTGCTGTGGGAAATTTTACCCCAGGAAGTAAAGCCTTGAACCCAAAAAAATGTATGCAATATGTTTAAAAATATGTGTATAAAATAATTTGTATGAAATAGAAAGACATTTTAAGATGTCAAAAAACAAAAACATCGTACATGAAGTACAAGTTTTTGTAATTTTGACTTAAACACTTTAGATGGGTTAGGGTTCACAATTTGGGGCACTGTTTGAAGAACTTTAACTTTTAGAAGAACTTTAACTTTTTAGGAGCATGAAAATGAAAATACTGCCAACATTTTACAAAAGGTAACCTTCGAAAGTGTAATGAAAACATTTTTGGTTTTATGTGCAGAAAGATTAAGAGAAATGTCAGCTTCAAAATGTTATCACTTAATCGAGGATAGTTTCTTTAGTCCTTTTAGATCTAATGTTTAGAACAATTAACGCAAACGCCAATTGAAAAATGGTCTAATTGAACAAGTTGGCTCAACGGTTAAAGTTAAGTGGATGTTGGGTTAGTCCGCAGATTTTGTAGACAGATCTGATGTTAAGAGTTGACAATATTTTAATTAAAAATACTACAATTATTCTAATTTCAATTATTATCTTTTTAACAGCTTTAGAAAGTTTAACCTATTATTATACAAGTATAATAATTTGTTTCTTGGCTGCTGTGGTTTTTGGGATTAAAATGTTTCCTTATTTTATGGACTGTTTACAATTATCTTACATTTTATTTGTATGGCAAAATAATGTATCTAATTTAATTTTTTAATTAAATAATTTTGTATTCACACAAAGCATCCATTTGGTACCTGTGTTTCGCCGGGAAATTCATCCAAAACGTAATGTCGACATTATGATTAATCGCAAGCATTCATTACGTTCATTCACAGATGCTCATAAGTTAGCTTCCGCCAAATGTTTACGTTTACGTTTTCTTGGCTGTGGCGTGTGCCGTCTCACGTGTTTCGTTCTCGGCGCGTTCGTATGCGTTCTACTATGCTCTGCTCCGAACTCTCAGGAGATGCTCAATATGTGAGCATCTAAATCTCATATCGCATGTTCGAGTGTGTTTTCCAACATCGTTTTCGTACGTGTGTATTTTAAAATACAGTGTCCCAATAGCCTTTCGATTCAGTTGGTTCTTAGACGTACAGGCGTCCGCGCAATACAGCTACAAAACAGCTACTAAAAACATTTTCGACAAAGGGGAAACTTTCGAAAACATTCACTGAAATCAAAAGCGCACTCGATTTGCAGTTTTTAGTTGTTGGTTGAATTAACAAATTGTTTGTGTCTACAGTAAGCGCGAATTCAAGTCAAAAAACGTATTGGGCGCTTCCTGCCAGGCGCGTGCAAACCGCAAATTGGCATTAAAGGTTTTATGGTAGAAGAAACTCAATCAACGCAAACGCATTCCAATCGAATCTGGTGCTGGCATTGTATTTCAATATGCGGTTGTTGCCGCTATCAATGTTAAAATTTAAATTTTATTTGAGTTGTTTGACATCAGCTCTTGATGCCACAGCATTATTGAAGTCAGCATGTCAAAGTCAGCAATTCAGAATTGTATCGCCAATGGGGAGAGACGAGTACGCCGCACTGGCGCTGGCTGGTTCTTGTGCTTTGTTTGTGTGTTTTGCCGCCGTATTTGGTGCTTAAAAGTCGCCTTGTCGCATCCGAGCCATTTTCGTAGACTTACTCGCATTGATCCAAAGCAAAAGTAGTCGTTTTTGTGTAAAGTTTGCTTTTTGCAGTGCGTGTGTACTTTGGTGTTTTAGAGAAGTTGAAAAATGACGTTTGTGGTTTCACATTTGTTTAGTTTTTGCTGTTTTATTGATTGTTTGATGTGCTCTTTCGCAAAATGATGTAATGCTGCATATTTAGTCGACATTTGAACGTTTCGAGTCAACTTGCTAGTCAGAAGACGCCTGCTGCGAAAAATGCTATAAAACACTTTTTGCGGAAAGTAAAATTCACTAAAATTCTTTCGGTATTTCGGCTTTCGCAGTGGATTCTATACATTTCTTTACTCATTCAGTTATTTATATTATCATGTTTTGTTTTTGTGAAGAAAAAAGACGAAGCAGTGCCTTGCACGGACGCCCATTTTTAGTTGACACAAATTGACAATTGTCAGAATTTTGCTTTTGTGACGATAAAGCAACCGTGCGTAACACAAGAACACAACTCCCCCTCGCGGCATTTGAAATTGAGGAATTCGTCAGCGGGTGAAAGTACAGTTTGTTGGCTCTAAAATTAGGCAAGAACACAATGTGATGTGCAGCTGAATTTGTATTTTAATTGGTATAAATTCAAGTTAATTAGCGGCGAAAGATGGGTAAAGGTGCATCATTTATCAGTTGTGTGTCTGTGTGTGTGTGTTGATTGTCTGTGTAGGAGTTGCAGTGTTTCCAATAGAAGTAAAACATGTTCAAATGGTGTGTTTTGCCATCGAATAAGTAAGAAATTGAAGGACAATGAATATCGTCACGCGCGTTCTTAGTATATTTTCAGAGACCAGAGAGTAATGAACGGCCCCAAGAGAACACATTTGAGTGCTTCTAAGACCTTTGCAGCAACATAAAAAAATTATATTGTTAGAGAAATAATACAGACTTGTAAGTAAACATGTTGAAAACGCTTTGAAATTAGTTTCTGTGGAATTGTTATCTGTCTATTTGCTTCATTGTAGTTTCTGTGTTAGGCTCGCTTCAACTGATTCAGAAAATTTGTCAAGGTTTTTTCTTTTGAGTGCTCAAAAGTGCGTCGCTAACTACTTCTTAAAGTTTATAGAAACCACTTATTGTTTGGTCCAAATAAGTTTCTGCAGCTCTTTTGAAATTTCTTGTGTAAAAGAACGAATTTGACGGTAAATGCTGTTCGTTTTCATAACATACCTAAATGAATGTATATATGAAAAACTTATGTTTTGTTCAGAAAGCGTTCTTTTAGGATGTTGAAAACTTGACACCACAGTCAATGTAATCTGGCACCTTCAAGTTTATTGTCATTAAAGCAATTAATTTAAATTAATTTAAGAGAACTGATCAAAATCGTTATTGACATTGTTGAAAACAGCAAAAATAGTATCAAATATTTGGTCGTTGAGTGAAGTATCGTTTGAGCTGCTCTGTACGTTGCTGCAATTATTGCGCCGGTACCTGCAGAACGCATATTTCCTCGTTGGTGCTGCCCGCTTCCACTTGCGCCCGTCACCGATTCTCGATCGGTTTGCGCGTGGGCGAATCAGCTGTGCGCGCTCGTCGTTGTATATGCGAAGCGATCGGTGTGTGTCGTGGCCGCCTCATGATTTTGCGTTCTAGACAACACGGCAAGCCATATGGAAACTCTGAAAGTGTAATTTGCCTTTGTGAAATGTTGGCGTTGATGCTTTTAAACGCTTCAGTAGAAACCACTCATACGCGCCGGCAAGAAGGCAGACTTTCGTCGACATTGCGGCCGCAGCAAGAAACCACGCAGATTGTCCAACCGGTGCGATTGAACGTTTTGACGTCAGCGTTCGACCAGCGCTCGGTGAAGGCTGTTTTTATTGCTCCTCTAAGGTCTCCACAAATTTCGTTCTATGTGTGTTGTTTTTGCTAGAAGGAAAACACATGTAATTTTGGTCATTTGGCATTCGTCTATTTACTTGGCGTCGATTGTTTGTTGTTCGTTCGATCTGTATTCGATGCTTAAATGGCAAATCGCTCTCGGCTGCTGCACGCCTGGTATTTGCGAAGTGAAATGCAAATTGAAAACCGAAAATTCGCACATGCGGTCTGATTGTGCGGTGCACATGCGTTGCGTGGGTGTGATTGCTTTCCTTGTTATTTATAAAATTCAACGTTATTTTTCCGTGTCGCGGTCTTCCGCAACGACACAGCGTCGAGGGGGCACAACTTGAGCGCCCGCCAGAATGCTGTTCCGTTGGATGGAACGGTAGGTGGGTACGGCTGGCATGTTGGCAATCGATGCGCATGTTTAGTTTAATTACTTTTGAAATGGATCGGTTCCTCAATGCGCCATTGCGGTTACGTTTGCCGTTGTCCTTGGAAATTTCAGTGGGAACATAAAATCGAAATTGCGTTGTTAGATTTCTGTTTAAATTGTGCTCTGAATTTATTTTAATACTTTTAGAAACTACTCAAGCATAGTTATTCAGTTCCGCACATTTTTCGGCTGGAATACGGCGGTGCACCTAATCCATCTGCAATTAAAGAATTTTTTCTTTGACGTTCCTTTACGTAGACATCTCACTCATATAAGAAGAAGAAGAAACTGAATCTTGAGCGCTTGAAATTCGCTCAAGCCACCCACAATGTCCTTTCGCTCGCGCTCGCGCCCCTCACAGCCCATCTCGTCACGACGACGTTCGCTGTCCAGTTCCCGCGCGACTTCGACCGGCAGCGGCGGCAGCGGGTCCTACAACTACAACGGCACCCACTACAACAACAATAATAGCTTATCGAATGGCTACAGTTCGTCGTCGCGTCCCCTGAGCACAGGCTTCTATCAGAATGGCGCCGGTGCGAGCGGTTCATCGGGCTACCAGAGTCCGTACGCCAGCATTTACGGCTCGCGCGACAACCTGTACAGTAGCGGAGCAGGTCGCAGTGGCGCCGGCAGCTACTACTCAAACGGTAATAGCGCGGCCGCAATCGGTCGCTTCGAGTACACGTCCGCTACCGTCGCTTCATCGACGGCTGCCACCACCTCATCCGCACTTTCATCAGCCTACTTGACCTCATCCGCTAGGGCCGCTAATAAGAATCATGCCAAAAGCGCCTCCTATTCGCACTTGCAATCGCACGCTTCCTTCTCATCGTCCAAAGTTGGCGGCTGTGGCAGCAGCAGCGCCGGCAGCGGCGGCGGCGGTGGCGGTGGCGTGTATGGCAACCACTACAGTAGCTCTTGCAATAATTCCTCTTCGTACTACTCGAATTCCACAGCCAACGGGGGCGGCTACGAGTCGCGCTATGCATCGAACCCCTACAACAGCGACCGCTACTCCAGCCCCTACACCAGCTACGACAACGGCGTGACAACGGCGTCGCTCAGCCTGGGCATGGGCAGTGGCGGGGGCGGCAAGTCGGCCAGTTCATTTAAGGGCTCCAATTCGTACTTGAACAAAATGCCAGCCAGTGCGTCCAGTCCGCGTTCGTCCGCTGCGTCGTCGCTGCACAAAATGAAATCGCTGTCCACATCGAACGGCAGCCTGAACGGCAGCCTGAGCTCACCGTATGCCACGGCCACAAGTGCGCAGTCGAACAGCAGCAGTGCATCTGCCGCTGCGATGGCGGCCATTGTGACACGTAGTAGCTCGCTGCGTGAGCAGGAGCGCAAGTCGCGCAATCGCTCGCGTTCACGCAGCGCGGCTCAACGGTCCCTCAGTGCATCGTCGGAGAAAAGCGAAGGATATGAAGTACGTTTTACTATTGTTATTGTTATTATAGTTGTTGTTGTTGTTGTGCTAATACCATTTTGCAGTTGCTATGAGGGCTGAATTATGCATTGAAATTTAATTGAAATGGTTTTTGGGCATTTTGTAGAGTGGCAGCGAGCGCACTCCACGCTCGCGTCTTGGCAGCACTACCAGCAGCGCGGCAGCGTCGAGCAGCTCCACAACAGACGACAAAAAATCACGTGATAAATCGGAGAATGGCGAAGCCATCGATTACAAGGCTCTGTGGGAGGCTGCAAAGTAAGTACGAAGGGGCGAACGGTGCATTAGAATTTCATTCTATAGCCTAGACTAGCACTCAATTAATCATAATTAAATTATGGTGTCAGTTTTGAGAATATATCCACAACTATTTGCACCTTTCCAACCCTTTTACGCCTTCACCTGTCTACGGATGCGTTCAGTGCATCAATAACGAACCAATTTGCCGATTTAACGTTCCTGATTTTGTTTCAGATTGGAGAACGATAAACTCAAGCAACAGCTGAAAAAGAAGGACGAAGAGATCGTACAAACCAGAGCAACAGTCGAAAGATTTACAAACGCAGTAAGTAACAGTGCCCACCGCAGCTGCCCGCTGCTCCTTTCTCGTATGGTTTAGCATAATGAGAATCTGCTGCATAAAGCAAACGCTTCTAACGCGATTTAATGCGCTCACCTTTTACGAAACCCGAAAAGAAATATACAAGTTAACACTGCACGATCAAGCGGAGCAGCGCTTCAAGCTTGCGTGCACACAGACAACATTCTGCTACAGTATAACATCTGCTGCTTGCGTTCTAGCCAAAAAGTTAATAAACATACCAAATACAAAACACCAGTAAATGCAAAAACAAAAACAAAAAATGAAAATGCAAACAGAAACAAGAAAAACTACAAAACACTAAAAAAATAAAAATATCAAACTATGGTAGTGCGCGAGTTTCACTCTCTCGAACGCCGCACTTGACTTACATAATTGCTGCTCTCGTCCCCACTCAGTCGCTCACTCACTCGCTGAAAAAAACACTGCGCTTTTAGCCGTTTTTAAAAGCAGCTGCTCGAATTTGTCTCAACAGCCGCGCTGGCTAACACACTTGCTCCCACTCACACATACACAAACCAACAAACATAAACGCTGAATACGCACTCATGTTGTTGATGTGGCGCGTTGCTATTTAACGCTTTCGCTCTTCCAAATCTGTGGGAGAAAATTGCGCGCACACTCGCACACGCAATTACACACTCACACGCACTCAGCCAAATTTGCAAGCAAGCAACCGAACGCACCCGGCGCCGGGAAATTGCATATTGTCCTAGAATATTGAAACGCAATCAAGAAACGAAAAACAATTCGCAAATTTAATTTTTGCAGACAACTAAAAACTCACTCTCAGAGATTGAAAAGCGCGAAAGGAGAGCAATGGAACGTAAACTTTCCGAAATGGAAGAAGAGCTAAAGGTAAATAAATGCAAATCGTTTTATTGTTGTTGTTGTTAACCAGTGGTTTAACCAAAAAAAAAAGAAAAAAGCTAAACTAAAACTTCTACTACACCAGCAAATTTTCGTTGTTTCTTGCTTTTTATTGTATAAATTTGAATTTTAAAACACCGAACAAGCCGAAGCGCCACTCGGTCGCCACGCACACATTCTCTCCTTTTTGGCCTTTTTACTTATTGTTACGATTTTAGTTATCTAGAGTGTAATATAATTATGATTTTGTTTGATCTTTCGCTAAAACCCTATCAAGCCCACCGAATTAATTGTTTTGCGTGCTCTGCCACAGTTTCCCGAATTCGTGCTCCTCCTGCTTCCACTCTATTTCCTACTTTATTATTGTTTTATTTTCAATTTCCATACGCTCTACATTTTGTTGGATTTTTACCTTAAAGCAATATTATTATTTTCACTTGCTTGGCACAGGATCATTGCAATTTTTTGCATTACATTTACAATTTCTTAACACGTGCGAATTTTGATGCAAAGTGCACAAAATTTACTTGTTTTGTGTAGTAGTTGCTTGCCATATGCGCACCGGCCAATTTTCGATTGGTTTTGATTTTTCTTTCAAGAGTTCAAGAGTTCTCGCACAACATTTTTGCCTTTAAGCTTATTTTTTCGACTGAGACATGGATTCTAGTTATGTAGTTGGAAGGCCTAAAATCGAAAATAAGCTGGAATTTAATAAACCTTCACTCACTGCATTGCATTTTGCACTTTCCCTGTGTTTTGTGTTTTCCTAAAAAGCAGCAATTCACAGAGATTCGGCCAGCTCAAGTTGGAATAGGAAGCATACGAAAATAGTTTTTGTTGAGGCTAAACATTAATGTGCTCTATGAGCACCTTGAAAAGGTGTTGTTGAAATAAAGCACAAGATTGGACTAAATTTCATTCAACAGTTTTATTGGGTTTCATTATTTGCTTCCTCTTGGCTTGGACGAAGTATACCTAAATATTTGTAGTATTGGACCTTATACTACTTTTCATTATAATTTTTTTTTTTATGAAATGTAACTGTCAGAAGACATAAAATTTATGTGGGGAGAAATTACAATGAAATGTATTGTACTGATTAATTGGTTGCATTAGAGAAGCCTTTCATGTTTATCAAAATATCGAGCATATTTTTGATATGCTGCAATCAAAGGAAAGTCAAATCTGGCTTTGGTTCGATTGGCGAAGGTGTCCGTCCTATTAGAATAAGCATGGAGAATGGTGAGGATACATTGGCATTCCAGCTCAAGAAAGACAGCACCATTCTGGGTTGGTTTATAATGTTGAGATCCAATTGATCCAACAAACGTGGCAATTGCAAATATTTTGAGAAGTATAAGTATATTCTTGTATTGGACAAATTGACAGCTTACGTATGCTATCCTACTTTTTTTAATTACAATTTTAAATACAATTGATGGTGCTTATAGAACTAGCTAGAACTGAGTTTTTACGCTTTAGGTCTTAACTTTTCCTACTTCCACCAGCTTCAAATTTTCGCAATATTCAAGTTGAATAAACATTAAATACATTATCCACCATCCGTACTTCGATTCACTTATTTGTGAATGCTGTTTTTGGGTGAATCTATTTGGCTCCATTTCACATGCATCCAGCACTTTTTAGCTTTGCACCTTGAGATGAGAATTTTCTCTCGCTACAAATACTCGCAAACTTTAGTTTCACTTCAGGTGCCAAGCATATTATTGATTTGGTTATTTACTTTTTGTGCGTAAACAACGAAACTTTTTGTTATATCTACTCAAAATAATCGCTACTCTTGCTGCGGATTTTGAGTCCTCCGCCGTCGTTTTTTTATATACACATTTCTTGATTTATTTTTAGATTTTTCTCACCATACTACTCAAAGCGCATATTAAAAAAGAAAGCAAGGTGCTATTCTGTTTATTGTTATTTCACTGAGACAACATCTTAATAAACATTAAAAATCATTCACATGCTCATCACATAATCACCAACAATCTATTCTTATTGATCATTCTGTCTATCTACCTGTACTGCAATGTCTCGCTGTGCTGTTTACGTTCATCATGACTATAGTTTTCGCATAAACCTTGTACACCTAGAGACCTAACCAAAATGAATGAGAAAAAAACGAGTGTCGTCGTGATACTTGGTTTGAAGTGAGATGAAAATCTGCACTACATACCTATGTATGTACATATGTATGTAAATATTACTCTTATTGAACTTTAGAGATATGCAGCTCGCTCAAGGCTAATCACTCACAACTGATCGACAACTAATCGACGTACTCTGAGGACACGATTGCGTGGTGTTGAAGTTGAGTTTTGCAGCTTCACTTTAATTATTGTTACCTTCAATTGCTTTCATTTTGGTTAAGTCTACATCAAATGTACACACTCAGCTCAGGCAAACACATTTCTCATTTATTTTTATAAACTTCACTCACACGACATTTCCAAGTCCATTTACCTCACTTTTTATTATTAAATCCATCGCTCAGCTTTAATACAAATTCACAATGTAAAATTCAACATACGCCAAATGACAAACTCAAACGCGCAATTTTTGTTGTGTTTCTGTTGATATCCTGTACATAGCCTCACGTGCATTTGCAGTCGGTGCATTTCTTTTTACCCGAAACGTTTAATTTTTCGCCATAACCATTGTTCGTCATGTTCATCTACCATCATCTGCATACATGTCGTGCATACTCTATGTATCATTCATGACAGCCTCCAAACGTTATGTTGTTTCGTTTTGTGTGTGTTTCTTTCTCAAAGCCAATGCCCTGAACTATTACAAATTAAAAAGCGTTCATGTTCATGCCACAAATGCCTTTCACTCTCTCGCTCATATTCTTGTTCTTTTTTCTCTCCATTGTTTTGTTGTTTTTGTCATTTTAGCTATTGCAGAAGCTAAAGACTGAGAATGAGCGTTTGCGTGCGGAAAATCGCGCCCTAACGCGTGTCGTGTCCAAGCTGACCACATCAGCGCAAAATCAGCTCTCGAAATCCAAATAGAACGCAGCGTCAGTGCAAAAAATCGCCTAAACCAAATAGCAAAAAACAGGCATAAACACCTTGAAAAACACCGATATCTCAAATAAAAATCAATCATAGGACATTATTAGAGTTAATTAAGCGTAATTACAGTTTTGGCAAAGGCAGCACTGCAATAAATAGAGTTGTGCAGTGTCAGCAAGTAGCCATGAATTGTTATCCATGCAATGGGCTGCGCGTGCCCAGCATTTGTCGGGGCGCAACTGCATTAGGGCGATGCGTTTTGTAAATTAAATTAATTGAACTTTGTGGCCACTGGTAAGAATATGTCCAGAGAAGGCCAACTGCCAACTTGAAAGGCGACACATTTGAAACGCTCCGAGAAAGCTAAGTGTGGATGGATTGCAGCGGTTTGCCAGCAGTGAGATTTGGCGAACGAATTTGACTTATATAGATTGCAACAAATATTTATGACACTGCAACGAGCTCGAGAATAAACTGAAACGTATTCAACATATCACAAGCGAGTTGCAATGACTTGTAGCATTGAATATTTACATACATGGAAAAAATTGTTATATAGAAACAACTATAACCACTGCATAATATTACAAAACGAATCTTAAAATCAAACCAAAAAAATCAAAACGCCTCTAGTGGCTTCATTAACTGCATAACTTTGCGCTCGAATTCAATAGCACTTTGAAAACAACGATGCCCGCACTTCGAATATGATTTGTAATAATTAAAGATATCGCATATCAATCGACTGCGCCCTTCAATCGGTCGCAATTCGCGCACTTTTCTGAACCGCAACAGGTGCGGCCGGCGCGTCCGATTCGATTCCTCGTGCTCCTCTGGTATGATCTTGTGGTAAAGTTTGTTGTTGCTGAACTTGAACTAGAACACAATATGTACACCCAACAGCCGACATTGAATGGTCATGTCAACAGTTCAGTTGATTCGATCCACACGCAACAGGCACATCCAATTGATTGATTGTTTTCCTTGATTGACTTTGTGATTTGACGTTAATTTGTTGTATTGATCGAGTTTTAAGTATATAGTACATACATACAACACATATAAATAGGTGCCGTTGTGCACAACTGCTCGTCTACATGTTTTTTTTTTTTAATATGATTGTAAACCAGAAATAAACATTACCTTTCTTCGAATCCACGTTTCATTTGTTTTCTTTGATTTTGTGAAAGTGACATATACCATTTTCCAGTAATTTGGTTTGTGTTTAATAAGTTTTCGTTTGATTTCTACCGTTCGCTCCTGCACCGATCTCGTTCAACTCATTCTGGCCTAATGTGACATTCAAAGCAACGCAACATTGTTGTCTGTCACTGTGAATTGCTCACTTTGTACCATTCTCACAGCCACTTTACGACATCGGATGACGTCTGTATTGCATATTTACATATTTTTCTAGTAATAAAGGAATTTTAAATTTGCACAAGTTCCATGCGTGCAAACAGTTCTGTCTTCAGTCAGTTGTCATTTCCTAAAAACTCATGCATTGCAACATTCCATGCGTGCAAACAGTTCTATCTTCAGTCAGTTGTCATTTCCTAAAAACGCATGCATTGGAACTTAAAGTCATCCCCTAAATGTACGCCACTGCCCGCTGTCGTCGGTTTTGGTAACCGCTGCTTTTAAAATTTTTATTTTCTTCACACATTCAGTCATTTTTAGAATATTTAAAAATGTTCACACATTACGCCGAAAGTTTAAAGATTTGTCTTTTGCTTAACACGTCTACACGTCAATCATTGTTCCATTGTTTGTTTATGTGGCTTGATTTTTGCTCTTTGCTACCTTTAGTCTGTCACTCGATGTCTGGCTGTGTACCAATTTCTCTCATTTCCATCGCTGTCATTATGCGAACCATGCCTTTGTGATTCGTGCCGTGTCGCGCCTCATGCTATCACTTCGCAATCAGGTGCAGGCCCACAACAATCTTCGATATTAACAAAGTTGTAGCAAATTTCACACATTTTTATTTACATTATTACTATACATTTGCATGGCGTTGATTTGCATGTGTTGTTTTTGTTTTTGATTTTCGTTGTCTGGTTGTTCGCCGATTTTCAGCATTTGGCTAATTACAAATTCCAAATATTTTTAAGTGAAAATATGTTGAAAGCTATAGAGCATACTATTTCTATTGAGCGGGTTTGTGTGTGTGAACATACGCCAGTTACTCACTGGTCGGCTTGTCAGCATAAGTATCCTAAAGGAGAGAATAGCTAAATACATCAATTATGTAAATGCTTTCTCTTCAATTTTGCTTACCACATAATGGTCGAAGCGCCAAGTTCAGAGTCGAGGGGTGTCAGAATATGTTGAATGAATTGTTAAAACCTTAATGCAAAATACTATATGTGAGGGTTTGATAAAACGAAAAAAAAAATTACTAATAGGGGAATTCTTTGTAAGGTGCCACCCCATAGCTTTTTTGCGCATAACTCGTTAGAAAATTAACATATCGCCAATGTTAATATACCGTTGGAAAGGGGGTTTAAAGAGCTATGATCCAAGGTAACACTTCATTTGTTCAAAATCGACACCCTAAAATTTTTTAATGAAAAGTGCCACCCCCCAATAAAAACCGCTAAAAACGTAAACATCTCAAATAAAAATGCATGATTTAGAAAATGTATGGAAGATTATTGAATTTAATTTGAATTGAATAGAAAAAGACCGAAAGCAAAATGCAAATTGTCTGGTAACGAATAAAACGAATAATTCTATGGAAATTAATAAACAAAACTGAACTAATTTATTTGTTACGATAGGATTAGAGAAAAATTTACTAAGAACACTTTAAATTCATCTTAATCACGATTCCGAGCAATAAAAAGTCATTTTAGCGATATAGGATCACAAAACAATGAAAAAAGAGGGGTGGAACTTTACAAAGAAAAAAAGGTGGCATTAAAAATTAAGTCCAACACTGATTTTTACTTTATTTTTTTACACAAAAACCTTCAGTTTTTATTTTGAAGTTTTTTCTTAACCAAATTAGAAATTTTTTTCCCAGGCTGTGTTTTCGCGTCTGCTCCCTCAAAACCCACATTGAAATTGATGGTGGCATACATATATACCTTAAATGACGGTAGGAATTTTTTTGCTTGGATTGCTGGAACGTCAAAATCGAGCAGGGGTGGCACCTTACAAAGAGTGGCACCTTTCAAAGAATTCCCCTAATAAAAATAAGTAATAAAATAGTAAAAATAAATAAAATAAAAATTTAGTTTATTGTTCGGTCTTCCTAAGAAGAAACTTCTTAAATCATCAGTAAAAATAAAAATAAATTACTAAGTAAACACGAAATAGGAAAAACGAAAAATAAAAGGTTTGCAGCGTTAAACAGTTAAAGATTAAAGTTTTTACTTCAATTCAAAAGTATCACACGTTTACAAGTCCAAGCAAAAGGTTCAAGTTTTTTCATCAGTTTTGTGTCTCTTTGAAGTGTTGATTTATCTAACATTTGTGAATTTGCATTATTCTCTGGTCAAATTCGGGTTGGCTATTTTGTTAACCCTTTCGCTATTTTGTTGCCATATGGCAACATGCTACTTTGTGGACGTCTGCATCCTCTATGGTTTCAAGAATACATTTTTTGTTGGTCCTTAGAATAGTTTGAAGTTTTACAAAAAAAAAAAATACGAAAGTAATAAACTGAATATTTAAGTTTAAAGGAGAGAAGTATACACGTTTTTTTAATAGTATATCTTGGCATAGTAAAGGAAGAAGAAGCAAAACAATTTGATAACTTTTTAATTTGACGTTTTCTTTCAATTTTTTCTTTTAATTTTGTCTGAAGTAAATGAAGAAAAATTCAAATTTTTGTTATGCGTACAAAGTTTTATGTTTAAGTAATTATAACAGCCACAACGATGTGGTTTCTCTCATAGAAAAACCACTCTAAAATACAAGGCCCGAGTATAAAAATTAAAAAATTTCTTATGGAATGTTGCTAATATAGCCACATAGAAGCCTAAAACGTAAAATTTAAAATTATAATCTCCAGTAAAAATCTATAGCGAAAGGGTTAACAAGATGAACAAAGCTGTAACTTATCATGCATTCGTTACTATACTTGCTGACTTGCGAAATTGCAAAACGAATGCTGATTTTTGCATTAAGTTTATATAATTTTCATCATATCAATTTGGCACCAAATCATCAAGTCCTATTACATAATTTCTTGCCAAAAATTGTATATCAGAACTATGCCAAACTTGTGAAATTTTCCTGGACAATGATTTCGCTCTGTCAAAGCTGGAGTTGGGGTTAGTATGTTGTGTGAGAGCAACATTGAAAGTAACTAAACTTGTCTCCAGTTGTCAGATTTGTTTGAAAGCCAGTTGGTTTGCACGCATTCTCTAAATAATATAAGTAACTAGTAACAATTGGGTTTAATTGTAGAAACAGTTTGAATGTTTCTGTGAATGCTGAACTGTTTGCAGCTACGCAAAGTTGGTTGGCCGGAAACTCGTTTACTTTAAGCACCGATTTGTGTAGCTGCTCATTGCGTAGACATCATCCAGGTTAACTAGTCTCCGGTTTTTAGCGTCATTTTCGCCATTGCCAGTTGGAGCCTCAATCGACGGCTCAAGTCCACAATTACAGTCGAAAGCCGCATTAGGAATCCTGTAAATTGGACAACTGGTTGTTGTGCAAACGATCTCTAAAGTGTTCACACACATTTTGATTTTTGCGTCGTGTATGTGCACCGCAACCGTTCGCAAAGGAGTCCGAATGCTAGTTTTAATGGTAGATTTTTTTTTTAACTTTTTGGCTAACAACAAACACCGCTCGTGCATAATATGCGAAACTCACTGTTCGTTTGCTTCTTTAATATTTCCTCAATAACGAAAATTGTTACAACATTTCAATGCCAAACTACACGTTCATTGATTTCGATTCGATTTGTCGCATTCAATGCTAATTAATTGTTTGTATCTCTTTTTTATTTTGACAGCAATTGGATGTTTACAAAACGGAGAATCAACGCCTTAAAGAGGAGAACGGAGCGCTAATTAGAGTAATTAGTAAATTAAGTAAATGAAATTAATTTTAAATTAAATTTACAGAGTTAAATGCGAAAATTATTTGTTAATTGAAAAAGAAAAAATTACAAAGCAGAAAACATATAAGAAAATGAAAAAAACAAAAATAGAGTACCATCATTACCATCCCCACCACTAGCGTCACTATCCTCATTATCAACAGCAATTTTGACATTTTTGAATTGAATTGTTATAAAGAGAACAAATTAATAGCTCTAATTGAATCGCGATGTGGGCGTTGTCTTGTAATTCGAAAACTAAATGATAGTTGTGCCAATCAGAACGAGAGATTCTCACAGTTTATTGTCATCGTACAGTCGTTTGTAATCGAAACATGCAAAATTGTTCACTTTTTATATATAGTATAATATATCACAGTAAAGATTGTCGGCAGACGAATGACCAGAATCCAGGCGAAACCTTTCGCAAATTATGGGAATATGCGATTGTAGTGCAAGGCAACTCGATAATTTTGACTCTTCAACTGTTTTATGCATTTTAAATTGGAATGTATTGTCAATGTTTTTTTTAATTGCATATAAAAACCACGAAAATGTTGAATTTATGTTTGTTATCAAATTTGTTTTATAAAGTTTTTGTCCTTGAAAGTGTTTATACTTAACATTTGTACTACATGATCAAAATATTCGGTTTGGTTATGTTGGTTCATTGGCAGTTGCTCAGAGCAGATCATCACTTCCAGATAATTCGTAAAGATAAAAAACCGGTGTTAAAAATTTACCATCACAATAACTAAGTTCCCTGCTCATTGTAATTTTTTGTTCAATATTTATAAGAGAGCCGAAGGTCCTTTTACCTAATTATATATCTTGTGTAATAATTAATTTAATTTTAAACAATTAAGTATATTTTTAAATTATTTTTAATCATAAATCAGTTAGTGGAAACAAAATCGTTACCGACAAAAGGAGAAAATGAAATAAAATTAAAATAAGATGTTGCAAAAGCGATCTGTAGACTGTCTACAATGTAACTAAGCTGGCTGTACACAGTACAGTTGGAATTTTTGGTTTTTATTTGGAAGCACTTCAATTGCATATCCCTGTACATTCGTGCTTTGAGCTCTTGACTAGACTGTTTGGCAACTATCGCACGACATCGCAACGCTTTTCAAATATATGTATACATACAATAAACAGATATCATGAAATAGTAATTAATGTTGATATTACACGTAAACACACAAATACCTGTGTATAAACTAAAAAGAAAGAAAAAAACATATGGCGAATGTATGCTAGTTTGTTGGCAAACATACGAACGTGACTCACACTGTTTTATTGTTACAGAGTGCTGCAAATTATTCTATATACATATACACACATCCATACATATATACAACAAACACACTGCAATCAGCAACACACAAACAAACGATCGGACACACATCCACATATTCATCGTTTACTTGCACACATACGTACAGCTGTCATACGTATTTATACATACATACACACACAACTATATTTTCATATTTTACATAAGCTACATAAAAACAAACAATCGAACGGAAAAGCAACAAGATGGCGATGCAATCAGCGTTACATACGTAAAATAGGCAGACATCATTTACATTTATACATAATACATACAAACACATATTTCTAGATTCGTAGCAATTAAGCAATGCTCGATGCATGAATGCAGCTGAGCCCACGATGGTCACTCCACGACATGGTCCTCAATGTTGTTGGCCCTAATTAAAAAGGGTTGCAGTTTTTTTGAATGAAACGTCATGGCCCAATCAACAAGATTTCCCCACTTTTACTATTGAGCCACTAAAGCTTTTTGGAAGTCTGTGAAAGTGTTTTCGAATACTGATTACGCCATGTATGTAGAAGCTGACATTGTTTCAATATCAATAGATTGTCAGTTCAAAAGCTGTTGTGACAGAAAATGACTAACATTGGCAATCGTGCATGGCGCTGTCGGGAGGCTCATCCACACTCACACACATGCATAGGCGCGTATAAATAATAATTGCAATTGATTGATCGATTCGCTAGTTGCGCCGCGCTCCTTTGCTCCTTTTGTCGCTTTTCTTTAGCATATAATTAGCGTAAAGCACGAGTAGTTAAATGAAATTTTTCGCGTGAAACTCAAATCGGCAATTGCGTGCAGGCGTTCCAGCAAGCGTCAAGTCAGTTGTCCGACTTGAAAGAGAGGTGTACAAATAATTGTATCATAAACATTTAGTGCAGCCAATTAAGGCATCAAAAAACAATAGTAAGAGTTTGCCTGCCCCAATCGCACACTCTCTATCGGGTCAACTTGTTGGACGCACGATGCTACTGCTCGCAAGCATGTCAACAGTGGCGATCAGTGTGAGTTGGCGCCGCCTAAACACTATCCCACATTTGTAATGACCTTATTGTATAATTTCGACTTGTAAATTGTTAGGAATGGCAACACAGAGAACATTGTTATTATATCTATGTATAGTAAAAATTCGTTGAAAGCGCAAAAATTTTAAATTCCTTTTTGACATATGTAATACATGAAGAACGTTTATTGCTATTATCACCGTACATATTATTATTATTATTATTATTATTATAATTATTATCGTGACTACTGTAAGAAAAACACAAAAACGCAATGTTGTTAAATGTAATTGTTTGAAATTTGCAAATGCTTCTTCTTGCAATCTTCGCATTCGCACCTGCACCTCATATGTTTGCATGTATATATGCATATATGTATGTATTTACATATATATATATGTATAATGTATATGCATATCCTGTCCTGTAAGTGTGGCCTGTCATGGCCATCTCTACAGGTGCTGCCGAGTTTTCACTACCAACACCATCGATATTTGATTCGCTCAACAAGTATTCAGCCACTTTGGCGATATTATTTTGCGCCTAACTGTATGTGTACATTTTCGATAGTATTTGTTAGGATCTACAAGGCGCATTCCTATAATTAAGGCCCCACATAGGAGTCTACAAGCCTACCTAGATTACACAAGCAACTCAATAACTTGAACGAACAAATAGATATCGCTTTAGTGTTGCCTAAGTTGAATACGAGCTGTAAATTTACGCGCAGTTCCTTGAAATAATGCTGTACATCACACATTCAAAGTCCTAATTTTGCATTAATTAATGACTGCATTTGAGCTTCTATTTATGTGGGCAAGAGCCGACGTTGCATTCTCGTGACACTCGAGCTATTTCTGAATGCCCTTTTAAAGGTCCAACTGCATAGCACACATACACACACACACACACACATACACGAACGCCCATGCAAATGCATATTTGTACTTTCTATTTTACATTTACAAATTGAAGAATGTTATTTTATATCCATTAGATATTTAGATTCATTTTGTACTTTAAACTGCTATACATACACATGTGTTTTTTATTTGCCTTTTTTTTTGTTATTTATAAAAATCAAATACCAGCAGCGTTGCGTAGAGAGAGCAAAGATATGAAAGAAAGCTAAGAGAAGCGTAACTTCTCTGTAAAAAAACAGTTTGTGAAGAATAAAGTACGAAATTTAAATATATGTGATCGATTAATAAAGCAATGTGTTTTATTTGAACAATACCGAAGGTGTACAATAGTATTTTATTTATTAAAAATTAAGGTTGTTAAACACATGGCCTGAAAGAAGGACATGCCCTTAAGGATACCAACTGGTAACGCCAGCAAAAGGGTACTTTTGTTATACGACATCGAATCGGGTTTAAAGTGAGTTGGAATGAATAAATGAATGAACTATTGCATTCATTACCTCGATAATCACAAGAAGGATACCACGAAATGGATAATGCATGTACCAGAAGAAGTAGCTACCTTCACTCCTTTTGTATTAAAACATTTCAGCTTTCTATCTCGACGGAAAGACAAGAAAATCGACGAAAGCCTACATAAATCAGCGTTTCTACCTAATAAAAAATTCAACAACTTCTGTTTACCCTTTCGCTTTTTTGTTGCCAACCCTCTATGTGAAATCCTCTATGGTTTCAAGAATAAATTTCTTTGTTGGTCCTTAGAATAGTTTAAAGTTTTAAGAATAATAAGAAATTAATAAATTGAATAAGTTTCAAGAAGAAAAGTATGCAGGGTTTTTGCATGTTATGCCTTTACAAAATAAAGGAGGAAGAAGCAGCAAAAAATAAGATAAATTTTTATTTAAACTTTACTTTAATTCAGATACATTTTTAAATATTTTTGGCTGAAGTAAAAGAAAAAATATTCGATTTTTAGTTATGCGTATACAGTTCTGTGTTAAAGTAATTATTACAGCAACACGATATGGTTGCTGTAATAAGAATTTAAAAATGTGTATTGAATATTGTTGATGTAACCATACAGAAGACTAAATTTTGAAACTATTTTTGCTAAGGGAATAAATTGAACCGGATATTCAAACTTTAGGTTAACAGATAGAATCCGGTAATGGTAAGTAAGATTACATTAAATTTGTTTTGAGCCAAAGCTCTGGCAGCTAATGCAACTTTTTCAATATAAGATAATAATCAGATAGTTATTTTTCTATTTCTAATTATTTTCATTTAATTTTTTCCTTTCGGCTAGGCAGTAATAATTGAGACACCCTATATACATAAGTGTCACGTGCGGAACAGTATTCTTGGCGGAAATTGCTTTTCATATCCAATTAGATATTTGATAACAGTAGTAAAAGTGATTTGTTTTATTTGTTTAGAAAACCCAAAGCTGAGCGGGCGTGACCCTGTACGCACCGACATGTGGCCTTCAGCAGGTAAGTTGAGGTCAGCTGGACGCGAATGGTCTGCATCAGCATGTGGCATTTACCTTCAGCTGCGAATTAGTTTATTGCGTGCAATAAATTCAATCAAAATCGTGTAGCCCTATTTTGGAATCACGGTCGAAAATGATTATCTTTATGGCAGCGGCACTAACTGAGGAAAGTATTGCTGTATAATGTCGAGTTGTCAACACATTTGTGCTGCAGTGAGTAATACTCGGAATTGCAGTGAATGAGTAATGATTTGAATGTTTTAAACCATTTACAGAATGCCACAGGGAGAGCGATGGTCTTTGCAGTGCAGTGTCTTGTCATGTTTTCTTGGATCACAAGGCCCATTGGATCACTGAGTACTTAACAAATGTCGAGTGTACTTTTCAAGTTGCCAAACATTAGTTTTAAATACAGACTTAAAAAGTGCTTACATGTAATTTTCGTTATTTTTGTTGTTGTAAACATACGTTTTTGGTACATCCTTTGGGCTCATTTCAATATGTTGACATCGAATAAAACTGCCAAAAATTAAGTACATAAATTGTATATGGTAATTTGTTACGATATTTTGTACTTCCCTTTACCGAAGGTTTTAAGTTTCTTTGTTTAGTTCACTGCTGTATGCTATTTTTTGAATCCTAGCTGTCCATAGTTTAATTATAAGATTTGCTAAGAATCTTGTGTATTGGCATATCGATCTTAATAAGAGAAATTAAAGTAAATGTATGGAAACAGGATACAATTTATCTGATAGAATGTTTTGTTCAAATTTTGCGGACTGTATTGTATAACAATACATTTCAATATTTAATTAATTAAAGAAAAATGTATCAACACTGAATACTATTATTAAAATAAAACATTGTTGTTCAACTGGAAAGACACGCGAAAGTATTTAATTCATAAACAAAATTATTTGCAAATTGTTCATAATTTTGACTCTTGACTGAATGAATTTCTCAGAAACTTATAAAGCCGCTTTAACATGCTAAGTGTGCTGAGATAACAACTGTTGTCTATTGCTAAATTTACAATAGTATAATTTTAGACAACTTTATGACATAAGAATTCGCGTGATGTCTTTCGCGGAAAAAGCTTTTATTTGGTTTTCTTACAATGAATTTCAGTTAACCACCAATTAGTTTTAATATTATGTACTTTTCATTTACCATTGGACTCTCTTTTTTTTCGATTTATCCAACTCAATTCAGGCAGTTGAGACAGATTTCTTTAAAAAGTCAATACAAATGCACTGTGACTGTCGATTGCGTTGATTAAAGGCTTTGAATGGAGGGTGCGCTTGCCATATTGTCACGTTTAGACCATTTATTATATGTTTATACTTATCTCAAATTGGGATACTTAAACAGCTAATTGTCAAATTTTTTTACTTTATTGACAGTCGAATTAAAGCACAAATGTTTACATATGTAAATATGTACTAAGGTATGTGATAAGCTCGTGAAAGAAGTCCATAACACAACCTTAACCCTGCACTAAAGGAGGATTTTAGAACAATTTATTAGAGTTTTTTACACCGTAATTTGACTATGTAGTGTTCCAGAAAATGTAGATAATCAAATTGATTCTAATCAATTAACACTGCTCAGACAAGTTTCTGTGTAGAAAAACAATTTATAATTTCCAAATCAATTATCAGTTAGAAACGATTAAATATTGAATATTCTGAAATAGGGCGGCACTATACGCACTGCAACTTGGTGCTTTGGAAAGGTGCATCGTTTCCCGATTTCCAATTCAAATTGAATGACATTTGGTTCACTAGAAGCGAAGTTTTTACGTCTGAAGTGAAAGTATGTTTGTGTTGTCAGTACATAAATTAACATTGAACAAAGAGTCAAGTACATAGTTAAGAGTAAGTTTTGTTTTATACTTGTTACAAGTTTTATCGAAACATTTTAATTGATGAATTAAGTTGTTGTTGATTATTGTTTAAAGGTGTTCGATGCGATAGTTGGAGGACGGCGGCGAAGAGGGAGACTGTCTCTCCGGTGGAAAAATCAAGTTATGGGCGCCCTATCATTTCTTAGTGTGACCAACTTTAGAAGGTGCGCGCATAGAAGAGGAGAGCCTGTAGAAAACTCCGCTGTCGTCCCTAACCCAGTAACGGGGTTTTGTGGTCTGTTAAGTAAGAAAGTGATGATTGTTTATCCCGAGGCAGAGTCCAAAGGTGACATATGCAATTTAAAAAACGTTCGTAAGAAGATAAATGATAATCAAGTCTGTAATAACCGCAGATTCCATCAAAAACAGTGCGAGAGTTCTTTAAGGATCTTTATTGAAATTCCTGATATTAGATTTAAGCATCTTAATAACATTCATTTGGAGCATTTTAACTGAACCTTTGGCTACCGAAAGGGGTATGTACGGCTCATTTCAACCATCAACCACTTTCCGTATTTGCCTAATTTGGTACTGTGCGACTTTTATCTTTTCAGAAAAATGCATTTCCCGCTGAAAGGAAAGCGTTTTGAGGACGCAGAAAAGGCCAAAAAGGTTTGTACCGACATTCTAAAGGACATCTCGGCCGACGATCCAAAACACTTATTCGACGTGCTCTTAGACCGTGCAAAACGTTCATTAATTTCAAGAGGGACTATTTTAATTTAATTTAATTTTAATGTTATTATTTTAAAAAAGTCCTGTTTACTTTGGAATGCACCTTGTACTTTGGTTCATCTCTTGATTATTGACTGATAAGTCATATCTCAGGAAGACATTGGCATTGAAATTTCGATGGTTAACTACATGAAAAGCGAAACAGTAATTTTTGAGATGTCAATGCCATGGAAATACTAGTAATAAAAACGGTTATTATTGAAATTTTGAATTTCAAGATATTCCTAGATGTAAGCAAATGTGCTCGACTGTAGTATGAAATCTTTAGAGCTTAGCAACTTAGCCAAAGCTCATTTAAAAGTTGCTTATATTTTGTTTTATTAAAAATAAACTTTATTTAATAAACTTTAAAAATTATGTTAACTATGAATAGTTAAATATTTAATCATTAAAGTAGATACTGAAAGGTTAAGGATTTCTTCTCTTTTGTACTTGTATGTGTTTGTACTCTGTATACATATATGTCGATGTGGGTACGCACATTACTTTGGAGAGCTTGAAATTTCGCGAATTTTTGCACAACAACTTTTTACTGCAAAAGGAAGCAGCAACGCAGTATAAATATGTAGCATTATCAGTGCTCGTATACGAATTTATTTCTTTGGCTTTAAATTGTTATAATGTTGTTGTTAATATATCCGTTATGCCGAATTGTGTCAGAATTTACAAATAGATGGGAATTTGTATAAAGAATCGCTACAAGCGGTTGTTCGAGTCGATGGACTGTCGATTAGGAAACTTACTAGAAACACATTCGGATTTCGGATGTGTGCTTCAGTCCTTTAGATCAACAAATGCAACTGCAGTATCTCTGCATATTATACATGCATATATGTACATACATACATACGTACATATGTATACAATGCTAGAGGCAAATGTAGCGAGCACATTACTGCCCGCATTTCGAAACGCTATGCTTAACCATATTTTCAGTGTCGGATGTGTTATCTGTTATGGCCCAATGAACGGGCGCGGCAACGGTGTAGTGGCAAAGTGCCGAAATCAAAGGACTATAAACATTTATCTACGCTTATTTCCTCGGTAGCAATAAACGCCAAATTCAAGAAAAATAACTTTGCAGCGGCCCCACTGGCTCAGATATAAAAGGTGCAGTGTCCCGCTGATTCAGTATAGTAAGCGCTAGCATCGTTTGCCAGCTGGTAACGGTATTGTGAATAAAGAAATTTCGCGTTTAGCATTCAAACGAATTTGTGAAAGTCCTACAATGACGTTTAAAGTAAGTTGAAGCCCCAGAACGATGAATCGGAACACAACTCCATAATCCGATTTGGTGCTCTGAATTGCAGATAACTGTGCTGTGCGGTCTGCTGCTGTGCGGCATTCTGAGCGTAGATTCGGAAGATTGTGGAAAATGTATGGTGGGAAACTATGTAAAGTGCGTGAACACTTCCAGCTATCAATTTTGCAAAGGTAAGGCAACTATTACTTGGCAATTCTTGAAAAGGTTCGACACAAAAATGTAATAGTAGTTGAGTAAAGTTAAACGATCACAAAATTGATTGTTTTAATAATTTGTAAGCTTTTAATTGAAATCTAATTATTTGCCAAAGGACCGTCCACTGCGTTGACTGATGTTAGTGGCGTGCACAATTGTGACACGGGCAAAGTTTGCACAAACTCCGCAAATATTTGTGAACCCGCAGATAAAATTGTCACACCAACTGAAAACGTATGCAAAATCGGAGCATGCGCCGTACCTGCCTGTGCAGCAGCCGGCGAACTGCATTGTACTGGTCCCTCGAAGTATGTATTTTGTACCTCTTTAACGACAAAGGTGCCTCAAAGCTGCCCAGATGGTGAATATTGTTCGGAAAAGTTATATACTACATTCGAGAAAATCTGTGCGAAACAAAGTGTCTTGGAAGAGGTAAGTTGTGTCATCTTCGAATCATGCACTACCGGCCAGTGGGCCGTTTTGTTCTAAGTTTAAGGTCGAAATTTCATTGAAATGGCAATTTTCAATTTTCAAAATCTAATGAAGCGAGTACTCATATGTATCTTCAATGCTGGTTCAACTAGCAAACACTTTCGGTAGCTCTTCTCTAGCCCACAATGCTGAGTTTAGTCATTGCTTGTGGAGAGAAAGTCATCGATGCTGCTTGAGTCAAACTTCTAGAGTGCGTGTGCTGGTTTGGACGGCATTGGACGCTGAACCCCGATTATCTCTAAGAATTTTTCTATCTATGTCTACTGTCATATTACGTATTAATTTGTGCACAAGTATTTGTACCAGTGTTCATATGTATGAAAATTCTATGCATTTGGTTAACTCGACTAGATTGACAGTATTTTCATATGTGATTTCAGTTGGATATTAAATTTGCCTGTGAAAGCGACGTGGCGGCACCCACTGTCCCAACAGGCTTGGCCGATAAGTGCTGGGCTGCTAAAGACGATGCGCCTGGCGTCACTTCCTTTTTAATTGCCAATCCCACTGATTGCAAGACGTAAGTGCCACATCGTTGTACAGTTTTGAGGAGAAAATGTCGCCGACACGAATGTTTTCGGCTTTAATTCGCAGGTACATCTACTGCGAATGGAGTGACAACCAGCTGGTGGGCCTACAGATGAATTGCAAATCGGGCAGCCACTTTGACATCACACTGAAGAAGTGTGTGGCTGGCAGTTGCTAATTTATTGTTTCTGGTTAATTTTACTTCGAGTAAAAACAATAATTAATGATTTCGATCTATTGCTGGTTTGCTTGTGTGTGCAGTTATAACAACAACAACAACAATGTTCACCTTTTCTCTTACATATGCAAGATCACTTAATTATGATTTTTACTCGAAGTAAAATTAACAAGAAATGTTCATTTCACATTTATTTCCATCATATGAAATAAAAATATTAATTGGCGAACAAATTGCGCTCAAAGCATAAAACTGTGTATAGTAAATATGTGTTTGGGATTGTGGAAAAATCCGTCCGAAGCAGTTGGTTTTGAATTGGCTTTTAATTCAGTTAGTTCAATTAAAAATATGAATCTTTAAAGTGAGATGAACATAATCTATAAGCCTCTCAAGTGCCTACTGTCTAAGTGGAACTCATTCGTTGAATGTTCCTAAAGTTTCGATCACTGGCTAACAGTGCCAACAAATATATTGACTTTGCTTTCAAGGACAATGCCAACATCGTCATTAGCAAATGTGTTAGGAAAAATGTCTTATTCAAACATCAGTTGCAGCGGATTGCATTGGATGAAGGAGAGAAAGAGGTGCAAAATATGTAAAAGTTCGTCAGTTGAGCTTATTACATGAAAACCATCAGAAGCAAACAACTTCTTTCGCATAAATTCAGGTGTAAAGCTACTCATACTTTCTAAGATTGCAGCCTGAACCTATTTAACCCTTTCGAACCCGAATTTTACTCTGTGTCACTTACCTAAGAAGTGTACACACCACATTTGAAGTGGCCACGCCTCTTTGTTAGAGTTCTAGGGCTAGTTTACTTTTGAAGAATTTTAGCTTGAAACAGGTTAAATAAATTTTGTATCAATATTTTTCAATTACAGAAAAAAGTACTTAATATTTATGGAAAAAATACAAAATTATCACTTTTTGATTTCATTTAACCATTATTAAAGAAACAGGGTTTTGATCAAACGTGCCCAATTCATAGACTTCAATTAGAACACAAACTTTCCCTGATATCGCTGCAAATTATTGTAAATTATTTTGGGGATAACAGTAAAATGTTTGTAATTTACTTTGAATTCACTTCTAAAAATATTCATTTGTTGGTGCCTACTTAAATTAAACCCATAAATCAATTGTAGCTTTTGCTAGAAGATGACAAATAGGTGAAGTTGCTCTCATGCAGCTTTGGGGTCGACAGGGTTAAGTAAGGTTAGTTAGGTTAAGTAAGCTGGCTGCCCAAGTTGGCCACGGATAGATCCTGCTGGGTCCTTAGCAGCATCAGTTAGAGCTTTTTAGTGTTGTGGATATACGTAAAAGTGATCGGTGAGAATGTGTGTAGTCCTAGTAAAGTTCAGCAGCGACTTAATGCCCCGCTCGGGGTCCTCTTCTAACCCAGAAAAGAACGAGGCCCCTAAGTGAGTATAATTCGTAGTCTTGAGATGGCTGGACAGGAGCAAAGAATGTGCTCCAGGGTTCCTTTATGAAAATGTAGTAAACAATCCTAAATTTTGAACCGGTGAACGTATTCACAGTTCAGCATTACATGTAATCTTTCATTTCATTTATTTCAAGTCTACAGTAAATGAAGCAAACAACAATATAAGAACTTAAAAATAGAATAACAATAGGAATAGAACTTAAGCATAGAATAACAATAAGAATGACGTTATTTATAAAAGCAATTCAGACGTGATTTTAATTCTTGTTTGGAGATCGAAAGATCGAGGTTAAGAGAACCACAGATCTTGTTAAATTCGGAAAGCCCTCTCACCAAAGGGGCATTCAAGGCGTAATTAGACCTGGAGATATGACAAATAAGTCGTAGTGACGGAGGACACGAGAAGGAACATTGAAGTTAATTAGACTCAGGAGGTAAGGACAATCAACAGAACCACTAATAACCTCATGGACGAACACCAAAGAGAGGATAGTTCTTCTACTCTCAAGAGATTTAAAGTTCATGAGAAAGCAACGCGATAGATACGGAGGAATGGAATTGGAAAACTTTAGAGAGCGAAGGCCAAAATTCAAGAAGTTTTTTTGAATTCGTTCAATACGATTACAATGAGAAGAATAATATGGATTCCAGACAAAAGACGCATACTCTAGACGCATAATCTTAGTCTATCCTGAGGAATTATTTGTTGAAATTAGGGATTTTTGAGCGGAATTTCGTCAAAAATTAAGTTCTTTAAATGAATACAAACTTTTAATTAACTAAAATTTAATTATTTGTATTTTTTAGATAATAAATATAGTAAATTAAATTAATGCATTTTGCTAGGTTTTGTTGTATTTTAGCTGTTGGGCCTTTGGCTCACTTGTCACCTGTTGGATGTTTGTTTAATGTTTAAATGATAAGATTCAGTGCGTAATAAAATATGTTCTATGCGCGTTGTTACATACATACATAGTCTTCTTCGTGGTTTATGTGTAAGTTTATACATTTTATTACAATGAGGTTCGGTGAATCAGGTTCATTGATATTTCATGAGTCCAGGCATATTTTCCAAATTAACTTTTACTGTGAGGTTATTTGTGGGGGGAGAGGAATTCCTAAAGCTCCCTTTGTGTGCGCTTTGGACTCTGTGTTCTTATTCAGCTATAGGCATTAGCTCAACGATTAACGGATATATGGAAATAAATTCGAATCTTTTTCATACTTTTTTCTTGGAGCACGAAGACTAAACAAAAACAGATTAATTTTAGAAGAATTATTTTAATGTTATATCAATGTTATACAATCTGTTCTTTAACCATTAACAATGTGAATTTTGTGATGATGACGTATTCCTTATAAGGCTGGCGCCGTGATTCTCTGACTACACCACCCTAAAAACTTTTTTAAACAATTGAATTAATTTTATGTTTAAGTGTCAATCAATACCAATCAAAGTTTCTCCTGATAGTTAGGCAAGGTTGTACAGGCCCATGTATAGAGCCTATTATGAAGTAATGATCTGAAGAAATATGAGAAGCGAACATCAAAATTTGGCCAAGTCCTTTAAGAGGGAGCACCAGACCCGGGCAAGCAAGCTACTTTCTGGAGCAGTGATAACTATTCGCGAGTAGTAAAATAATCCAGTTGTGGGGAAGAGGACCAGAGGCAGACATTGACCCACTTTCTGTGTACATGTTTGGCTTTAGCAAGAAATAGGCTATGCTGGCTCTGGACTTCGTTGCCGGACGTTTTCAGGCCAATTTTAACCATGAATTTCTACATTTCTACACTTCCTGTATCTCAAAAAGTGAATGTTAAATTCCATCCAATATAAGCACAAAATGAGAATTTGACACCAAAACGATACTTTATGTGTTAATTGTGCTAGTAAGCTGTGGTAGCAACCACTCAACCAATCAACGAACCAGCAGAATGGTCATCACTCTTTTTTTTTCACGGTCATCACGCTTTTTTTTTGTAAACCGAAAGCAGTTATGTTGCTCTTGCTTTTGTCTGAGATCCTCATTTAAAGCTACAACTCTTCGTATTCGCATCTAGTATACTAATCACTACTTGGTTGCAATGTTTTTCCTAATTGTGGCAGGAAACATAGTCCGCATACTTTTACATATGCAGATAGTTCTCGTTGGGGCGCAACGGAAAATCTTGAGATATTAAACATTCAGCAATAGTAAACTCTAATCGACGGCGATAATTGCCGCTTTAAGATAAGCTTCGTAGGTAAAGGTAAACAGTCAGCAATTAACACGAATGCTGCGCGCATCCGAGGCCGCACGGAGTTTGTCTGCCAGCGTTTCGTTTAGTTTCACAACGCCCACTGAGCGCACTTGTCCACATCGCAAACTGATTTCGCAGTGAGGGTAACGACTACAGGCTGACAATGCAGGCGCGCACATATCTGGTAAGGTTTGGCAGGTTGGGCTGTGATCAACACTAACTAATCGGTTTGCGTGTCATACAGTTTTTCACACTGCTGGCCGCATGCGTGGGGGTCGGAGAGGTGGCGGGGCGCGCATGTAATGTGTGCCAGATCAACGGGGCTGCCTGCGTCAACTCCACCTCGTTCTACCTATGCTTCGGAGGTATGTATGCGGAGGCGTAGAGCAGCAGCGATTCTTTGCGTGCGCAGTTGTTGTACAGCGTCGTGTCTATGCGCAGGAACCGTGCCGAATCGGAGTCAAATGTTCCACTGCAACGACGGCCTGGTGTGCACTAACGAGCCGAACATCTGCTTCCAGAACAATGCGGCAGCCGCCAGCTGTGGAGATATCTCCAGCTGTGGTCTGTGCAATGAGAATCTGGTGTTTGCGTGCACCAGTCGCACGACGTTTGCGTTCTGCTTCGGCGACAAGCGTCCGTCGGACGTCACGGGCAGGTGCCCTGTGGGTCGGGTCTGCGATGCCTCGACGCAGGATATCTGCGTCTACCAGCCGCTGGTGAGTACGTGTGTGTTCGGGTCGAAGGCCAATAAAGCTGATGAACGGAGTTAGCGGTGTTCAGATTAAGGGAATCTGAATTCTTTTCATTCAATAATAATTGGATTGCCATGAAAGTGTTTTTGCAGTAAACAAAAGTTCTGGCACTGGCACCACAATTGTCGCGATACGATTTGTTTATTTTGGCTTCAATGTAACAATTCGCAAATCAAAAAAAGTTTCAAACGACCTCAGGATTAGACTTGAAAATAATAACATTCATAGCCTGTTGATTAGTCGTGTTCAGTGGCAAATATAGTTATTTCGTTTTCCAGATCAGTTTGGGTCTATGAACGACACAGCTTAAAGATAGGTGTACCGAATCCATTATCGGTTCTTAGGTATAGTCTCTGTACAATTCAAGAAAAATTTCAATTCAATATGTAACAGTTGCAAATGAACCAAGATACAGTTTTAGTATTTGCAAATGTTTGTTTAATGATTTAATATAATTCATTAATTTGTATGGAAAGTGAATCAGTGAATATATGGATTTGAGTACCTTTAAGATTTTCTTCTATAATGCAAATTTTTTCTTAATTGTTTTTAATTAGTTGTTATATTAAAAAAATATTTTAAACTTGAAAATCTCAAATGTCGCAACGGCATTGATTGTCTGGCACTGAAGGATTTTTATTCAACTGTAAATCATTGTAACTCCTCTTGTACTTGGATATTGATCCTTGAATTAAGTTTATTGTTCCTTTTCGAATTGAAAATTACATTCACTTGCGCTACAAAACATTAACAACTGCAAATAAGCTTAGAGTGGCCTTGAAATAGTTCGTTTCTTGGATGCGTCCAATCGGTGAAAATAATTGTTTGGCTGCCACACGCATTTGCGGTTCTAAAAATTAAAAAAAAACTTAAAGGTCTTAAGATAAAAGATAAAGTAAATGCACAAACTAACAGCCGTTTATGGTTGCATTTATGGGTTGCCTTAAATGCGGAGATAAGCAAGAGAAAGTCTGAGTCGGCAAGAGCAGTAAACAGTTTGCGTCAAGCAAACCGACAGGCGCCTTAATCTCCACATTAGTGCGTTGTGGCGGCTGTGACTTGCATGAACGTTGTGTTGTACAGTTATATGTTAATGCTCATGAACCTCACATTCACATAATTTTTAATTATGCTAAACACTTGCACTTGCCTTGATGTTCTTTATTTCAGGAGACTTCAATTGTCTGCAACTTGGACGAACCGTTAGCGCTCGCAGCGTACGCGGACGTCCCCAATTAGTGTGGACTGCAGAGCGAACCATAAATTGCAGCATTACGGAAATTGGCATTGGAAACAGTCGACGAAAATGAAACAAATTGCCATTATTGCATTAAGAAGACAATTGCCTAAATGCCCCTCTGACTTACTGCATTTATATTTAATACTTTTAATGAGATTTGTTAAAAAGTGTCCAGCTTTTAATAAATAAACGTCGTAAGAAAACTGCTTTAGAGATCCTCTTCGTTGTCGATGCCGACCACCTCTTCGTCGAGCCAGGTGCGCACCTGTCGTAGCGCCGGCAAGCGACAGCGCCACTCGTCGCTCACGTAGCGGTAGACGTTCTCGCCGAGCCGTAGCAGATCCGTGGCCACACGCCGTTCGTCCGGTTTCCATGCGCGCTCCTCCTGGCCGAACATCTCCATGCGCACGAGCGCCGTCATCGAGGCGGATAGGTACTTCTTGATGCCGTTAAAAAGCTGTGCCTTGGATGGTGGCAGCACAATCACGGGGCTGATGGCTGTCGCAGAAGCGGCAGCCGACGCGGAGGCGGGCTCCTTGGAGGTGCTTACGGTGGCGACCTGCTGGTGCTGTAGTCGTTGGTTTTGCTGCTGCTCCGTCAACGAAGCGCACTTTTGCTGGAGTTGAGCGTGTGCTTCCTGAAGCTGTTGAAGCTTCGATGCCATGCCCGCCCACTCCTTGCACATCGCTTGCTGCTCCGCCGCGCATTTTGCATATTTGGCACTGGCGCTCTCCGCTTGTTGCTGTGCACACTCCAGTTCACTTTTACTCTTGCGCAGCGAATCCGTGGCGTTTTGCAGGCGAGTCATCAATGTCAACTTCTCGGCAATGTGTGAGTTGCGCTCAGCTTCCAGCAGTTTTTCGAGCTGTTGGCAGATGCTATCGTGCTCTTCTTTGGAAATGAACTCCTGTTGAGCAGCCACGCTGACGTCAGTTGTTGTCGGGTCGTTCGGTGCACTGAGCTGCATGGCTTCCAATTCTGACGCACTGTCATCGTTCTGCTCGCCGTCCGACTCTTGTATCTCGTAAATGTTGATATCCCCCTTGGGCTGATCATCGAGTGCTGTTTGATCACTCAAGTGCACAACGTACTGAACTTCAGAATCGCTAGCGAAGGTATTATCCGCGCTTTCAGCTGTCATTTGTTCGATTTCCGGCGCCGCAACATTTAATATTTTAACCTTATTCAATACTCTGATCTCAGTATTTGGTGCTCGCCGCTTTTTTGCGAACGTATCATCACTTGAAGCTTTCGCTTCAGTTAACAAAATATTATCGTTCAACAGAACCAACGAATTCCTCTCAAATCCCAGTGGGCACTGAAAGTCCGGGGGAGGTATAAGATGAGGATCTGTTGGCTTTGGTAACGTTATTAGCTTGGGCAGCCCATCGGAACCCAGGTTTTCATAGTCGAGTGCAACTTCCTCACTGAGGCGCATAAGCGTCGGCACCGCTTTTCTAACCAGTCTATTCTTTTTGTAGTTCATGAAGCACTCGTCGCGGAAGTGGCGCACGCACACATTTCGATTTCTCTGAAACAGTGTTGGCATATCCAGAAAGTGCTTCACATCGGCCATTTCTAGCCACTTCAAGTAGCGTTCCCGATCTTTGACGGGAAAGTGAAAGAAATGCATTCCTGGATGTAGGCTTGTTGAAACGGAGCACTCGCGAAAGTAGCAGCGTGTCCCACCCATGTCGGAGTTTCCTAAAAATATATAATTGTTATGCGCGTGTAATTTACATTATAACTATTTATTTTTACGTGTGGCGCCTTGAGTTTAATATATGTAAGCTGAGTAGGATATATGTATCTCCAACACTTCACTGTATTTACATCTTTCGAGGATGCCGAACTTGTTTCAAGCTTCTTCTCCATATACATTGTATTCACAATTAGTACAATTCTGTGAATGGCTTCGTTTAGTTTGGAGAAAGAAAACTAAACGTTTGTAATAGAAATGCACTATTGTGAAAATTTGGCGAAAATTAAAATGTTACTAAAACACAAATAGAGCAAAAATGATTGAAAATGATAGTAAATAATGTTGGTGTCTCTTGTTGTTGGTGATTCTTGCCATGCATTTGTTTGTATAATTGTTTGGAAATTACTGTTCACAAAAAGTTTGTAGTGTCTACGACCATTTTGTAATATGTCATTGCCACAGTGAAGTTATATGTACTGTGAAAGTTTCCAAGCGCGTTGATGTTCGTATATAATCGTTCGAACAGTTATATAGCATTTATTATCGCATTCGCAGGACTGAATGCACTGTGAATACATAAGACGGGTTGAGCAGAACTGGTCGAAGCTCGTTCACCGTAAAGTGTCGCACGGTGAACGAGCTATGCTTGGCATTACTTTTGTTGCAGGCGTCGCATTTTCGATTTGGCGCAGGATATTCTTGCAATAGAATTTAATGCTAAAAAACACATCAGAAGCGCGCAAAACAATGTTAAGTAGTCAGAAAGTTAAGAAGAACAAACCGCTGTTGTACGATCAGGAGATTATCGGTCGAGTAAAGCAGGTAAGTCAGATGGGATCGAGTATTCGCCGGCGGAGCGGGAGTGGGTCTGCGCAAGTATAAGGTTATGTTTGTCAAGCTGGGCAAACGAGATTAGTTCGTACTTGTGAACATAACAAAATATCGCTGGTTTTATTGCAGTACCTGGAGGAGAATGTTGACAAAACCTACCTCGATGTGAGTGTAATGACAAAGCAACTGCAGGAGCGCTTTCCAGAGTATTCTCGGCGCAAGAATGGGCCTTTCCGCCAGTTAGTCGAACAAGGTGAGTGCGGGGCATTTCGCCATGTAAGTGAAAGAAAGTTGAATTTGTATTGTTTGGTTGCAGCTTATCGCATTGTGTCGCAAAGTTACGGCTTGGAAAGTCAGCCTTCGAGTGGAGACGATTCGGATGGTTCGGACTTGGAGGTTATGGACGTGAGTGATTGTAATGGTGGTCCAATACTGGGACACCAACAGTGGGGCCTTTGTAGCAATATCGAATGTATTCAGTGAATCGTTTAGCCAGCTGTTTGCAATGAGAAGCTAAATGCTTCAAATATGTGAAAGTTAACGACGATTCTAGATGATTATTTCAACTTAACCACAACCAGTCCATAACCATGAACTATCTGGTCATGTTTCTAGGATTCTACGACTAATAATTTGATGAGGGACATGATGAATAATTTATACTCCAAGCGGAAGTTGAACACTGTCCGGCCCACCCCAACAAAACAATCAGCCGCAGAGGCGATTGACATCAGTAGTGACGATGACAGTGGCGATGAGGGGCACACAAATGGCAAAGCTTTAGAACAAGGTAACTGTACTCAGCAGGTGTGTAGGACTCTAGCAATTTAATTAATTTGTATTTGCTCCACAGGTACTGGCGCCGCCTTGCCTGGCATGAAAACATTCCGCGATGTGACTCTCACAAAATTAGGCAATACAGAATCGTCCTCAAAAGGCTCTTCCTCGACATCGGTGACCACCGATTCGGTCGCAGCTGCAGCAGCGGAAATACCACCAACGGTTCACAAGCGCCGCGAATTATCCGACAACGAGCACGATCGTCATCAGCCCATCAAGAAACGTAAGTTGTAAGCATCGAATAGAGAGGTTCTGAATCATGTTAACGCATTGATTGCCTAATTGGCATTAGACAAACCCGATGCACGTGCCGCCGCATTACAGCAGCGCATAAATCAGCAGCCCATGCTTCAGCAAGCTGTTCTGCAACAGCAACATCAGCATCAGCAACAACAGCAGCGCGTGTCGCGCTTCGCTGCTTTCAATCAGAGTAGCAATGAATCCGCAATATATAACCCGGCCGCGTCGCAGGTGCGCCAGCGCAAGTACAAGAAGGAGGTGCAACTGCGCAAGTCGCGCGAAACCTTCCAGGACATTGGCGGCATGGAGAAGATACTCAAGGAGCTGTGTGAACTACTTATGCACATCAAATCGCCGGATATTTACTTTGTGTTGGGTTTGATGCCTCCGCGCGGCATTTTGTTGCACGGGCCGCCTGGTTGCGGCAAAACGCTGCTTGCACACGCCATAGCCGGGGTAAGTGAAAACGACATCCATACGTATACGGACGTATATTCTGACTCGGAAAATTAATGCATTACATTTCCTTTCATCTGTTACCCATAGCAATTGAATTTACCTCTGATTGAGGTGGCGGCCACCGAGTTGATTTCGGGCGTGTCGGGCGAATCAGAAGAGCGTATACGGGACATTTTCGAGCAGGCCACAATTTACGCGCCAAGCGTGCTTTTCATTGATGAGATCGACGCCATATCGTCGAATCGTTCGCTAGCGCAGAAGGACATGGAGCGACGCATTGTTTCGCAGCTGATCAGCAGTTTAGACGGTCTTAAGCTGAGCGAGGATGGGCAGTCGGTGTTAGTGATTGGTGCCACTACTCGGCCTGATGTGCTGGATCCGGCATTGCGACGCGTGGGGCGTTTTGACCACGAAATAGCCATTGGCATCCCGACGCGCAAAGATCGCAAAGACATACTGACCATCATCTGCTACGGGCTGTCAGTGGATTCAAAGTGCGATTACGATAAAATCGCCGAATTGACACCGGGCTACGTTGGTGCTGATCTGTTGGCGTTGGTGTCGCGTGCGGCCACGATTGCGGTGAAGCGAAAGTGAGTGTCAAAGTTGACATATTGTGCGTTTTTATATTGTATTTTCCTCCTTCCACAGATGCTCAGAACAGATACGCGCATTTCAGCTGGAATCTCAGCGAAACATCACCATTGTGGACTTGGACGATGATGCCGAAGATAATGCCGAGGGTACTGCGAACAAGCAAACTACTAACAGCACAGCCAATGAGGTTGCAGATACCGCACAACAGGACACCGATAAGGTAGCGTCCGAGGCAGACACAACAGCGAATAAGCAGTCAGAGGTTAATGGAGCTACCGAGACCGAAAAAGTGGTGAACGAGGCTATGGAGGTGGATGAGCAATCGAAACAACCTGCTGCTGCTGCCGAGAACAATGGAAGCAAGGCCGAAGCCAGTGTTGATGACAATGCAAAGGTTGATGGTGGCGATAATGCCGTTGCCGATGCTAGCAATAACGTTAGCGAAACTAACAAAGACACTGTTGACAGCGAACAGAGCGCAAAAGCAGAAGAAATAGAGCCAAAGGCAGTTGAGAGCGCCGCCACACCAACATTAAATATTCCAGAGCCATCGCTTTTAGAGCTACTTAATTGGCTGGACAATCCACCGGAAGACATAACGTTCTCTTCGGAATTTTGCATAACATTCGATGATTTTCTGGAGGCGCTGAAAGTGGTGCAGCCGTCGGCGAAACGTGAAGGTTTCATCACCGTGCCCGATGTTACGTGGGACGATGTTGGCTCGTTGCAGGACATACGAGAGGAGCTGCAGTTGGCCGTATTGGCGCCAGTGAAATTTCCCGAGAAGCTTATCAATCTCGGTCTGACAGCACCCTCTGGCGTCCTGTTGTGTGGTCCGCCCGGTTGTGGTAAAACGTTGCTTGCCAAAGCCATTGCCAATGAGGCAGGCATAAACTTCATTTCTGTGAAAGGTCCAGAGTTGATGAATATGGTAAGTAGGCCTCATATCACTGTGGCATTAATGGTCTGTCATTTTCATTACAAGTCGATTAAATCGTAGTAGATTAAATTGTGCATAATTGAAATCGCAGTTCATAAATAATTATCATACAATTTGTATATTTCTGTAGTATGTGGGCGAGAGTGAACGTGCAGTTCGTGCCTGCTTTCAACGTGCGCGCAATTCGGCGCCCTGCGTCATATTCTTTGATGAATTTGATTCGTTGTGTCCGAAGCGGTCCGAATCGAACGAGGCCGGTTCGGGCACTCGTGTCGTTAATCAGTTGCTTACCGAGATGGATGGTGTAGAAGACCGCAAAGGTGTCTACATTTTAGCCGCTACAAATCGCCCGGACATAATCGACCCAGCCATTTTGCGCCCAGGCCGTCTGGATACCATTCTATATGTGGGCCTGCCGCAGAATGCCGATCGCATTGAAATTCTGAAGGCAACGACAAAGGTGCGCAGTAGTGTCATCTCTTCAATTATCTGCAAAGCAAACGTTAAATTAACTTTTATATTCTTGTAGCATGGCAAGCGACCAGTTCTGGCGGATGATGTCGATTTTATCGAGATAGCTGCTCAGACCGAGGGATACACTGGCGCCGACTTGGCTGGATTGATCAGGCAGGCGGCAATGTTGGCACTCAAAGAGTCACTCAGCCATCCCGAAGTGACGGATTTGCGTGTGCGCAAGGAGCACTTTGAGCAGGCTATAAAGTTGTTACGGCCTTCTGTTAGTGTACAGGTCAGTGCGTGTGACAGCCATCTCGAAAGAGGACGATCTGACCATTTGTGTTGTTTGTGTGCTTTTGCAGGACCGTAAGATGTACGAAAAGTTACGTGTGAAGTATGCTGCTCCACGAACACCTGCTTTGGACGAGAACGCTGAGCAAGCGATGTAATGCCTAAACACATTCAAGTTATTCATTGTCATTGACGTCCTCTAAATTTACACACTATTTTCATTCTCACATGCATCCACACAACAATTACAACCAATACCACATGTACAATACATATTTGTTTACATTTGCTTCGATCTAGGTTTGAAGTTTGTTTTCATTGTCTTGATTTTCGATTTTTAAACTATCGACAGTCCTCACGCTGCACAAGTTCCAAATTGCGGTTGCAGCATATTAAAGTGAATTCTGTATAAAAAAGTCTTCAAACGTTCGTACTGTTTTTTTTTTTACACAAAATGTCTAACACTTTGATTCAATGGTCAATGCAACAATTTCGAAAACTGTAACAATGAACCAACACTTATTGCAAATAAAACTAAAACCGTACTCTTTAAATCGCTCTTTAATACGATTCTTACACATAATTAAAATTTATCATGAACACAATTACAATTACAACAATTACAATAGAAAGAATTAGTAACGTCGGCTGACGGCCGAGTTTTCGATGCGCTTAGCTTAGCATTGTATTTCAACCAGATCGGGAACGCGATGACTTGGCTGGGTTGCTTGCAACGGTGGTACACGCGGTTCTAGAGAATCGTCGCTGATGCATTGCTTAAGCATAGAGTTGACGATTTCCCTGGACTCTGCTGGACATTGTTTTCGTATAGATGTGTCCTCCTTGGCTGATGTCTTGTCCCGATTTTTTGTGGTTTTATCGGCATTCTCATGTTCGGGGAATACGGACACCAGATCGAAGGCCATTTTGCACATCTCACGTATACCGAACCAGCTTTCGTGTCCGATGGGACTGATGGCCTCGGCCGGCGGCTGAAAACCCATATCGGACGACGGCAATTCCATAACCAGCGCTAACGGTACACCAATAACGCCAAATGCATAGTCCACAATAGAGCCGGATACGGTGTGCTTGGTGAGACTAATACGAGAGTGTTATAAGTACACAGAGGTGCGGAGGGATCGGGAAAGAAGAGTTATGGAGCGAAAGAGTGAAACGGGGAGAAGGAAAATGTGAGCATGTTGAGTATGAAAGAAAGAAAGCAAGAGTTGGAAAGCGAGAGTAGAAAAAACATGAAAATAGTATCAGAAACGGAAATAAAGAGAGGCAATTGATAAAAAGAAAGCAAGTTTTGGGGAAAGAAAAGGCAGATAAAAAGGAATATGTAGAAGAAGGAATTTGTAGATAAAGATAGATGGCGTAAAATATGTAAAAGAGGAGGTGGAAAAGAAGGAAAACCTAGAGGCGGAGCTTAGAACAAGGAAAGGCTGAACGAGAAGGTTTAGCTACGAAGAGGAGTCTAGCGTGAGCGAGAAAACTAGACAAATGGGGCAATGGAGGTGTAATGGGAGAATAGTGCTAAGTTGTACATACCTGGCGATGCTGCCAGTGCGGTAGTGGCGTCCATTATAGGCCTTAATTGCATTTCGGCCACACAGCGCCAACTTTTGGAGCTTCTGCCATGTTTCAGGTAGATCTCTGTGCATTTGCGTTGATTCATTAGTATTTCGGCAAAATGTGATTCAATAGCAATTTTACTTAAGCTGACTGATCGAATATGTATAAACATTTTTTCGACTATGAGCAACTGCAAACTCTGTAAGTGGCCGGACTGAATAAGTTGTCGTTGTGATAACTGAGTATCCGACAATTACTATTACAACACTATTAGTCAATATTTGTCCAATCAATAATCAGTCAGCTAAGCAGAATGAATTGGTTTTTCAAAATATATATATAAGATTGGCTCACTTGCTATAGCCCCACGGGTACATGATGCTCTCTGCATACGAGTGCAACGACAAGAAGAAGAGAATATTCGAATCGTATTTCTTTAGTGCGTTGCGGAGTGCGCGCGTTTCCAGCTCGGAGAAGGGTTTCTCGCCGCGGTAGGTGTTGCGGCACAGCTTCGACGGGCCATTTTCCCAGTGGAAATCGTAGTTGCGATTGCAATCGGTGCCGATGTACTTGGAGTTCGGGTGCGGGTGTCGATTCTTGCGCCAGCGGCGATTCTGTGCCAGAGACAAAGGGAAAACTAAATTGTGAGCGAATGTGAGCGCGCCGCCGCACAGACCTTCGTCCAGGTGTACTCGTAGCCGTCGGGATTGGTGACCGGCACGATGAAGAAGCGCAGCTTGCGCAGCAGCTCGTAGTTGCGCAGATGCTTCTCGGTGAGCTGGTAGATGCAGTTCAGCGCCACCGATATGGTGATCCATTCGCGCGCATGCGTGCCGGCCTCAATGAAGACCATGTTGCGTGGCTGGCCGCCGCCGGCGGCCCGAAACCGGGACGGCACGCTGAGTGGCGGCATCCTGTCGCCGTTGTACAGGCGCCGCGCCTCCTCCTTCTCCATGGCGTTTATGTTGCGATCGCTGTGCCAGTCGATTTCGATGCCCTTGATCAGGCGGTGCTCGTAGGTGGAGCCGAGCGTGTGCACCTCCACGAAGCTGTAGCGGTTCTGCAGGTACTCCAGGTACATGTTGATCTGCGAGTGCCGCAAGTAGCCGTGCAGCACGTCCGGCCGCGGAATGACCAGTTTCTTGAATTTCGATATGGACTTTGAGATCTTCGTGCGCTTGACGCGTTTCTTCATGCCTGCGACTGAGACTTGCGACGGATGGGCGACCGGAAGGCGTACGAGCTGTGTGTGTTGGACAGGTCGAGCAGCTGCGGCTGGTGCTTGTAATTTTTGTAACTGCAGTTGATGTTGGATTTTGGTTAAGCTAACGATTTGGCACTTTGAATTTACGCAATAATTATGCCGAACTTGGAATAGTCAAATTTTGAGATTTTCAAAACATAGAAAAATATACACGCACGCTTCGGGTGCAAATATAAAGAGAATTTTAATTACTGCTAATGTTTCACAGTTTTGACGAATAGAACTGAATTCTCTCAAGCGATGCGATTTTGTTTTTCCCCATACTTTGGAATATGCAGTGCAGTGGACGCAATGCCGATTCTGCATGCCACAGCGGCCGCTTGGCAAGTGAATGGCTCGAGCTGGAGCTGCGGCCAACCTGTGCATTACTCCACGAACAACAAGCGGCACAAACTATTACAACACAATAGAGCACACTCCCACACATGCATACATAAACGTATGCAAATGTGTAATGGGACAGAGCTGGCGTGCCGCTGAATATCCGCCCAGCCGGAAGTTCCCATTATCAGAGAAATGGGACAACGCCGCATTAGTTGGGGTTGAGCATGAACATTTGGCTGTGGTGGAGCTGGGAACCAAAGAAAAAATAACAACTTTTGTACACTGTAGAAAATAATGGATTTTTGTCAGTCGAGGTTTTGGTTTGACTTGTAAGATCTCAAATTCAGATGCGGTGCAGAGTTCACCCGCTGATCATTTAACATTGTTGCGGTGCTCAAAAATATACCCAATTAGAAAAATTATTAAACCCACTTTGGAGAAAATGAATTCACTTTTATTTCAGTTTTTAATTAAACCACAATAAAAAAGAACAACAATGAGTAACTTCTTTTTCGAATTATGGATACATAGAACAGTCTAGTTTGCCAAAAGTGGGTCATTTCGACTATAATTGACTTTGACGACTATGTTTAGTTACTTAAATTTGATCTAGGAAGTGAAATTTTCAAAGCAAGTGGGTTAGTTTCTAGGGACCGATCTTTCACATACAAAAAAGTTGATAAGAGATGTCTGAGGAACGGTCAACTAATTCGACAAGGTGCCTCAAACTCGAGAGTTGTGTATTCAAATGCAATAAGCAGTCGAAGATCGGCGGATCGGATCCGCAGACTAGGTCTCAGTACTCGAATATTTGTATAAGTTAGCTGAAATTTATTCACCTTTGCTTGAAAGAGGCCCAGACGAAGGCGTTCGAAATCTATGTGACTAGAAAATAGAAATGTGTATAATCGATTTGCTTGGTAGACTCAACTAATACATATCTAAGCTAATGAACTAATGTTCGAAACTTTCAACAGGATAGCTTCCACGAATACAAATATAACTCTTGTTACGGCATGAGCCATGAGAGTTCCGAATTTTTTCTCACTAATTGAAGCCATGAAATGAACAACTTTTTTGCACAGTGCATAACTGTGTTTATCTCATATTGAAACTTGTTAGAGTGTGCCGGTTTGGGTGCGTGGGGTATGGCCGACTAGCAAAATTTGTACAAAAACTTTAATCGCGAATCAGTGCAAATGGTAAAAAAAGTTTCTTTCGTTCGTTTTGATGTTTGTTTTCTTCAGTTATTTGTTTTGTGTTCTCAATGTCGTTTTGCCTTCTTTTAAGTTGGATATTCATAAGTTTTGGAGTTCCTTAAAACGGTTAGAGTCATGTTCAGGTGCGTCCTTGCAGGTGTGAGGCTCTGCAACTTAGTTACGATTGTCCCATTTTTTGAAAAATAAAATCCAAGTTTTAAGAGAATTAATGAAATGTTTAACTATTTTATGCGGAATGCTTGCTAAGGATTTAATTTGCAAGTCCCGGCATCTGGGAGAAAGGGAAACTGACATTGAAAAGCGTAGATCAAATCATAATTTAGACAAAAATGCAAAACAAAATTAAAGAGTAGAGAGTTAAGTCTGTGATGTGTTGTGTTTGCTGAGGAGTTAATTTGTAAGATCTTATTTCTAGTTGGAGGGAAGCTTGGATTGTAAAGTGTAGATCAGATCAGCGTAGATTGAGACTTAGAGTTGCTCAGCTCTTAGTTACTCTTTTCAAAGTGTAAGTGTTAAGTTAATTGCGTTCAAAATATACCTGAAAATTATCAAATCAAATTCAAATCACTGCAACTTATCGCTGCAATTTGAGTAGTTATGAATCAAATTTAAATTAATTCGACAAATCATCATTGAAGAACCAATAACACATTTCGACTGTTTTGAGTTCAGGCCCTACTAGGGGCTACTTTCTAAAACTACACTGGGCACATTTAACATATGTTAGCATAAATACAAATATTCATCTAAAAATAGCGTACATAATTTATTCTACATCGTTATGGCGCTCTTTAGTAAAGGTTATTAATATTTGTTTGTATTGTTGTTGCATAGTCAGGTTGGTACAGTAGCGGCATAAGAAATCAAGACTATTGAATAAATCGTTCTGTCTATAGCCAATTGGAAAGTGTTGGAACAAAGCCGGTTTTATGCAGAAACTGTTTTTCATGTACTTTTGGAAAAAACAATGGATTGAAGATATTCGTTATATGAACCAATCTTAGCTACAAGATTTCATTTCTTTTTAAATTTATAGTAATTTAATGTCGCTTTTAAGTTTCCTTACGTCAGCATGAGACATTTGTGAGGATCATTTAGAGCAGCCGACACAATTACGACAAATTTCTAGGTAAATACCGAATCCTAACTATAAATTAAGACAATGCACTGTGACTCGTTCCATAGACGTATAGATAGATTTTGATGTAATTTGAAAGGTAAAACTCCAACTAAGAAAACCCCAAAAAATCTGTGCAAAAAATCAATTAGTGTGTGTGCAAAAGCGGTTCAAAGTTGAAACTTTAAAAAAAAAAATTGTAAATACATATTTTCTGTTTTTTAGTCAATTGAGTAAAAAAAATTTTAAAAATACATGGTAACCAAGAAGTTGCTAAAAACTTGAATATAGATTAAGAACTGATGTGTCCATTTTCGCTTTCAATGTTTTCCCAAAATTTGCGAAGCGTAGGCTTTTACATCGCTTTTAATTCAAAATATTTTTCTAAATTAAAAATCTGAAAATTGGCAAAACTTAGAGGAAAATGTTTAAAAAGTATGTGAAAGTATGTTCCTGGATTTTTGTTTATTTTAAGAATCATTCTTTCTTTGTCGGATAATGTAATTACATCCTGCGATATCTTCCGATCTCAGAAAATAATTCAATTTGAAAAGTGGTCTAAACACCTATTTTTCGACAAAATTTATTTTATTCATCCCTAAAAGTATGCAATCATCATGAACAATTTCAAAAACTGCAAAAAAGCAAAACATACGTCTATTATTGTCGTTTTTATTGCAAAACTAAAGGGTCCTAAGGCAATTTCTGTTACTCTTCGCAATTATCAAGATTGACGTTACCGATTAAATGTAAAATCTGAAAAATCTAGCCAACACATTTGGTGCTATAGCTCACCAAAAATGACGAAAATTGCACATTTAAGTCTCAGGTATTGCCAAACTACAAAAGTTTAAGAAACAAAAATTGAGATTCCAATTCAGCAGACCATGTTTAACTAGTATACCAAATTTTATGAAGAACGGACCACTCCTTCTAATTTTGTCCCGCGGTTGTATGAATTCGAATCACTGTGCAATGTTTTCAAAATATTCCTGCTGACAGCAGCTAAACGAAGAGCAGTGCGGTAATTCTCCAGCGCTCTTCAACTTAAAATGCTTTCATTCATAATAAACCCAAATCCTTGGAATTCAAATTCAGCGATGAATTGGTCTCTGGCTTGTAAGAGATCACCGCATTCGTCGTCTTAATGGCAATACAATATTTTCATAATACCAACAATTTTGTGCAGAATTGCTTGCCATCACTGTGTCTCCATATCACAAAATCGAAATCGCAAATTTTAACTACTTGGTATTAATTTTTCGCAAACGTCACACTGACGTGCATGGCTGAGGCACCGAGCATAGTTGGCAGTTGGCATTGGTGGGCCAAACAAAGCAGCATGCAAACAGTTGATTTAGCAACAATTCGACGTCGACTTGGCTTCAGTTTCATGCGGTCCTTGTGCGATTTGCTGACATGTTGGAAGCACAACTTTTTCTGGGCTGCGTGTCGCTCGTGTAACGTCGGCAGAACGCCAAGCAAGGACATTCCTCAAGCAGCGTTCGGCGCATAAGTAGCGCAGAGTTAATGGCGACTTGTGTCGCTTTGCCTTTCCTTTGGCAGTGCCAATTCGGCTGAGGACAATTGTCGAACGCTATGCGGCCTTCTGGCGGAGAGCAGGCGGCAGTTGGCCATATCACGCATTGAAGCAGAATAGTAAATTGAAGCAGAATAGTAAATTGAGTCGAATTTTGGCAGAAGTAGGTGAAAAGTAGTTAAGCGCATACAAATTATAAAAATTTAAACCATAAAAGTTATGCCGGCGTCAGCTGTGGCTTTGTTGTTCATTCATTCGTTGTTTATGATTTGCATCTTTGCCTTAACCCTTTCGCTATATTGTTGCCAAATGGCAACATGCTACTTGGTGGACGTCTGAAATCTCTATGGTTTCAAGAATACATAATTTTTGTTCCTTAGAATTTGTTCCTTAGTTTAGGAATAATACAAAATTAATAAATGAAATATTTATGTTTAAAACAGATAAGTATACAAGTTTTTTGAATGTTTTATCTTTGCATAGTGCAGAAAGTAGAAGCAGAAAATAATGAGATAGATCTGTAATTTGACGGTTTATTTTCAGATACATTTTTCAGATAAATTTTTTTATAATTTCGGCTGCAGTAAATGAGGAAATACTTATTTGATTTTTAGTTGTGCTTAACATTTTTATGTTAAAGTTATTATTACTGTCAGAACGATAAAGTTTGGTGGGTTAAGTAACGTTAGTTAGGTTTGGTAAGCTGGTCCAAGTTGGCCACGCATGGACCTTGTCAGGTTCCTAGCGATACCAGTTAGAGTTCCTTAGTGTTGCGGATGTACGTAAAAGTGATCGGTGAGAATGTGTGTAGTCCTAGTAAAGTTCGGAAGCAACCCAGAAAAGAACGAGGTCCCTAAGTCGTAAGACACAAGCAAAGAATGTGTTTTCTTGGTATAATTTTCTTTGTATTGTCTGCATATGGTTCGGTAATAAAAATTAGAAAAATTAGTATGAAATGTTTTTGATATAACCACACAAACAACTAAATCAAGAAATTTTAAATTTTAACTTTTCCCAGTAAAAACCTGTAGTGACAGGGTTAAAGTTGCTTCGTAGTTGTGCTTGAAGCGTGCGAGAAGCTACTGCAACTACAACTTCTCGGGCAAAGGATAAAGTTTTTGCTAAAAATGAATATAAAAAAACACGAAATACTAAAAGGTAACAGCTGTCCAAGCTGTGACCGGTTTGTGGTTTCAATTTGCTTTCAGTTCGACTGGGTGCCGACTCCTGGCATTATGTTGACAACGGTTTCATTATTTTGTTTTATATATGTTAATAAAATATACTGTTGGTTGGTGACAGCTCTTAGTGTGGTTGTTGTTGTTGTTGTTGCTGCTTTAGATTGTTTCAATTCGGATTGCTTTAATTTTTATTACCAATGCTCACACTGCCTAAGACTGGCTGTCGATGAGACGTGCAAGAGTGAAGATTAGATTTGACAAATATGCTTATTTGCTTTAAAGGGCTTTTTGGATCCTTTAATGGATCAGTTCTGCATAGCTTCTGACATTCGAAAAATTGGACAAACTGACTACTGCATTTTTCTCTCCAGTGTATTTATTTTTTAATTATATAGACTCGCTTTTCTATATTGTCTGTGCAATGTCGTCGCACGTTGATTGAAATTTTCAAATTATTCTATTCATGAATTGAGTAGAGTTACACACAAACATATAGCAGCAATGTTTTTGCATAGATCTGCATAATAAATCTTGGCGATTACCCATAGAAAAAAAAAATTGAGCTGCCGCAGCCGGCTGCTAGTTTGCGCTCAGCACATCCGCAAGATCTGCCAATATGAAATAATAAATACTCATAAATGATGATTAACCAATGTATACAATTAACCCTTTTAGTGCCGGGCGAACTAAGTAAGTGGCCTGTTGCGTGTGATTCAATTGGAGTAAATTCTCGCATTGTTAAATGTTGTTCAAAAACCGAAACATATTTTACGGTTCATGTTCGGTGCGTTGTGTGCATTAACCATTTGGCCACCAACTGAGCAATAAATCAACACCCATATATACAAACATGAGTAGTTTTGGAATAATTCATGGTCAAGGTTAAGTCGACGATGCTAATGAAAACATCAACGGTAGCATTAAAAGCGAACAGCAGCATCGGCTGCGGCAGCTTCATCAACAGTCGCTGATCGAAAATGTAAATAGTTTGTCTGGTTTTGTTGATCGAGCAACCAATTGAAAGTTTATCGCTTGCCGTCACACCTGCTGCTCGAATGCATTTGTTTAGATGCATAAAAATTGATTAACGATCGCAGCTCTGGGCACAAGTTGCAGTGAAATGCAGTCGCTGTACTAGCTGAGTGTCGTTAATGGTGTGTGTGTGTGTGTGTGTGTGTGTGTGTGTGTGTGTGTGTGTGAAGTGAACATCAGCTATAAAACCGTGCGACAAAAATCAAAAAAATTCAAAACACACGAAAAAGTAAATGACTTTTGTTAATTTTTTTTTTATTAAATTGTGAGCACTAGTAAGTACGTATCCACATGCATTCATCTTGCTACTCTTGGATGAGTTTTATTGAAGAAAACTCAATTTTTAAGTTTTCAATGTCTTGTGAAAAGAAATCCTTAGGTTCAAAGGCAATTTTGAAATTGCAGAATTAGTGTATTTATTCTCTACTTTTAGCAGCATAACGATTTATATATGAGTTAATTAAATATTTTATGTTTGTCGTACGGTGCAATATATCTTTGTTTTATAGAGAGAAGTATTACATTTTTTATATCTTAAACTAATAAAGTTAGAAGGACGAAATTCAAGGATGTAGTAGTTTATTAAATTATTAATTATTAGTTGTGTACATATCAGTCCTTAAGATCTATTTTTTTCAAAAAAATTATTCGAAATTTGCAAGAATATTCAAGGATAAAGTTTTAAAAGGGCATTTGCAATACATCTTCGTCCTTTGGCAAAAAACATAAAATTTTCTAAGATTCTAAGGATTTTTCTCTTTCATTTGATACCCATATTGTTATTCTACAATGCACTCAATTTTTAAAATAATAATAAATTTTTGAAATAAAGATGTACTTGAAATTTCAAAGTCTTTTAAAAAACCAAATCCTGACATCAGAGACAAAAACTAAAAACGCAGTTTTACTACAATTGGCCCTTAGTTTAGCGCGTATATAGATTTTTTCGAGAGTAAAATTTGATGTCGCACGGTGTAAGCAGAGACCTAAAATAATTATTAAACGTACTTATTTTTGGAAATAAATAAATTTCTCTAATTTAAGAAATTTCTATAATTATTGCTTTATAACAATTATTCCCAATAAGAAATTGTTTACGTCGCCTGTAACTATTATCATGCAATAAATATTTTTGAGTTGCATAATAACTGTTATGAGAAACAAATATTTTTTCGTTATCGATAATTATTATTTTGGGATTTTTGTTTTTTTTCGTTGCTTCATAACTTTTACTTATGACTTTTTTAATTTACGTTGCCGATATCTATTATTTGGAAAACGTACCCCTTTTTATTATGTATGAACTGAAACTGTTACCCGTTATTTATGTTTACATATATTAAAAAAATTAAAAATTTAAATTAATTACCAAAAAAAAATTTCATATGGATTTTTCGGCTTTGTTTCTCAAGCAGGCCTCTAGGCCTTCTACTTTCAATACCCTCTATCACCTCCTATTGACATGAACATTTTTTCCCCGAACAAACATTGTTTCCCCACCACAAAACTATGAACCGAAATTTTTTAAAAAACTTGGGAACTAGAGGGTTAAGTGTGTAAATGTGTAAATGAAAAACAAGTGTTGAATTATTTCTCACTAAGAGTACTTTCACCAAGTTTGCAGTCAACACACCCATTAATTCATGTTTTTTTACAGTTTCTTCATATCAACTATTAACCCGTCGTTTACCACATAAGATTTGGATTTTCAAAAAAATGAAAAACACGTGCCAAATTATTTTTAATTTCAAGTGTTTTCACTAACTTTGAGGTCAAAAGGCCCATCGGTTGATGGTTTTTTGTAGTCTTCGCGTATACGCACTTTAACTCATTGTTCATCCCGTTAAATTTTGATTTTCGAAAAAATAAAAAATACGTATCGAATTATTTTTTATTTGAAGTGTTTTCACCAGATTTGAAATCAATAGGCTCATTAAATCGCGTTTCTTCATACAATCCTTAACCCATGTTTTGGCTCTTTAGACACCATATATTATTTAAAAAATCCCGTCTTAGCGGAGGTTCATTTTTCAAGATGTTCAAAATTCAGTTCAAATTTCATGTTTGTCGCTTCAGCAGTTTGGGCTGGGCGATGGCGAATCAGTCAGTCAGTCAGGAGAAACAATTATACATATGCATTGAGATTATAATAGTGAAAATATCGTTTACAAATATTAATATTAAATTCCATAAATTAACAGAGTTATACAGCTTAAATACTCATTTTTGCAGCGACTTGAAAAAGTGCTTAAATCTTTAAAGGTCGTTTGAAATCGTGTTTACATCTATTTTGTGTCGATGCGTATTGACTCATGGCGTCTTAAACTGTCGTATAAACGGGGTGTATATGTTTATCTTAAGATCTACTAAGTCGATTACTAAAAAATTTGCTATATACTGTACTAATCTCGTAATTATTTCTGCTGTGTGAAAGTGATTTGTATGCCCAAAAGTTACAGTCATCAAATCAAAAGAAGCTGCCAAATAAGTTTTGATTTATGGAGTTTTGTATATCTTTGAACTTCTCATAGATATCTACATCTTATAGATATCTACAAGTCTTCTTGGGAATTGGCGGGTTAAATAATTATATGATTTTGTTCCTATTCTGTTGCGAAAGTTTAATGCATTCTTTGATTAGGCAGTCATTTTTTTTATTGCTTATTTTTATTTTTCTAAGCCTCTGGCTATAATATGAATCTGAATTAGCATTTCCAGAAGAGTATAAATAATGATGGATGCATTATATATTTTATTGATGGGCCTATGAACACTTTTTTAAGTAGCACGGTTTATAATGTATAATTAATTTTTATGTTCTTTGTGTTATTTTACACAAAATTTTATAAAAAACAAATAATTACATAGATATTTATGGGATAATTCCTCTTTTGGGAAAATAAAAAATATTCAAAAACTATTCAAAACTATTTAAAACCCATCATTCATTAAGTGATACTGCTTCTCAATCGACATTAGTTGACAAAAAATAGCATTCAATTAAGTAGAAATGTATGCTTTCTGATTTAAAAAAAAAATTTCCCGTCTCAAAGCAAACATCCAAACTGTGCTTAGCGTTCCTAACTAATGAGCCTTTCGCTCGGATATATCAAATGAAATTATATAAACTGGAAATTCCACAAATTCCACATGTTTCCTATAGATTTTTTGTGTGTTAATTTCTTTTATTCGCTAGAAATGTATTTCATGGTGTTGAGAACATTTTTGCTTGATTTCGAACAATTCTTGGTAAATTTGTTGTTAATTATCCACTGAAGAAAAATCAAATACCACAAAAACACTAAATGCTTCAAAGGCTTCGGGTGAGGTGAATATCCTCATTTGAATAATAATAATAAAATAAGTTTCCAGTCATTTTACTCATTTGCTGTTGTTTCTCTTATGCAACTTTCGAATTTGTTCAAAGACAGTTTTATTGTTTTCGTTTTGGTATTGACGAGATTGGCTATTGATTGTATTTTAAATACAATGAAACCCGCTCAAGTACCTCACCAATAAATGTAATCTTTATGAGGCACTTGAACGGGTTGAGTACTGAGAGTACACAATGCATAGTGCACACAAATGTTGGTTACTCAAACGATGTAGGCACTTTAGAGGGGTTTCACTGTAGTATTCTATTTACCAGACTGCTTACTTTTTTATGTAAAAGTACAATTTTTTACAGTTTTAGTTATGTTTGTGTCTATTTGAAGCACAATTGAGACTGCGAATCGTGCCGGAAATATTTATTTATATTTTGATATGATAAACTTGTATCAATAACAATGGCAATGGTAAACATGTTACAGATTTTATTGATTTGAATTTTTTTAATTTATTTAGCTACCACTTTATATGAGCACACTTGAAAGTTTCATTTGCCGCTTCCGCTGTTTTAGATACATAACTAAATATCGAAATATGTATGTGGGCTCACTGGTTTTCTTGCAGGGATCAATTAAAATGTTGAGCTGTTTAATAACTCAGAAACAAGTGTTCGCAGAGTTTTTAGTACAAGTCATCTCCTTTGAAGTGTAGTTTTTAATTGATATGGGATCACTACTTATTTTTGGAATTCCAATTTTCTTACTTCAATGCTTATTGTTCTGTACTGCTCAGATGTTTGTGGTCTTTATTGTTTGTGATGTGATATTATGTGAGGGTGAGCAAGAAAACCTTCCATAGCACTCAGTTCGTTCATCCATCATATATGGTCCATGCCCAAAGGGAGAGCGAAAAGAGAATCGAGGAAGAGTTTAGAGGTCCTCATTCCCCCCGAATTTCGGGGAAAGGCAGGTAGCTTCGCTCACACTCAATGCATCCTTGTCTCGTGCCTCTCAAGAACGCCGGACAGTGGCAAATAAAGTGTTCTGTTGTGTCCACATCCTCAAAGCAGGATTTGAATGTGGAGACATTGATGATTCGCATGTTTGCCATGTTTCACGATCATGCCAAGCACTTCTTTTCTCAGTAGTCGAAGAAGAAAGTCCGCTCTCTCCTTACTCGATTTTCTCACAAAACACTTTGCGATTCTGCAGAATTCCATCCATTTTTATTAATCAGAAGTAAAAACTAAAAGATAAAGCATTGAGCATCAAATCACTCGTAAATTACTTCGCTAGAAGTTTCAAAATGTAGAGAATTACAATTCTACAGTCACTTTAGGACTCATCATGGATCTGTCGTTAGTTCTGCAAAAAATTTCAATATCTTCGATATGAAATTCTGGGTTTTCAGAATGTGATTTTTGACGAAGTTTATTTTTTTCGTGGGAACCAATAAGACTAATACAGCACCCAGACCATAGGACGCCCATTGTGGCTGTTCCATTTTACGATTCCTTAAATTTACCCGATTAGTGGAGAAATCTATGTAGATTCTGGAATTCTAAAGAGTCGGACTGTCTGTGCCGAAAACTTTGAATCTGATAGGAATTGTGTGTTAAATCAGAAATCTATGTTGCCTGGATTATCAGTGCCGAAAACTTTGAACCCGATAGAGATTGTGTAGGAAATTGTCAGTCATATCCTTATTTTCCGTCGAAGTCTGCGCTGTTTCTATATATAGTATTTATAGATATTAGGATTATGTATGCTTTAATATTTCTATGTTTCTAATTATTTATTCCATGCTCCTCTTCCTAGCTCACTATTCAATCTTAGTTACTTTTGTTGAAAAATTAAGCTTAGATTTGATTAGCATTTGTGAATATTTCCCTTTCTGATCATTGTACCTTCTTCCATTCTAAGCCACAAAGTAATTTCGTATGCCGACTATAAAAAATTTCCGTCTATGTATATTTTCTATAAATTCTGCTTATTAACAGCGAAACGTGTCTCAGATATATAAATAATCCAATGCCATTTAACGACCAACTGATACAGTATTAACTGTTTGACATTAGCAGTTTGTGAAGAAGCCAAGTTCAATCTCAGCCATGGATGGAATCACAGAATCACCTGAAATTATACATGCACAGACTATCGATTTCATTATGGATAACGAGCTTAAGGGGGTATTACGATTTTTGAAATTTTTTTTTTCGATTTTTTTGTTATTGTTTCATTCTATTCGTATATGCGTCTAGAATTCGTCCCCCGAATATCAGATCGATCCGTACATTAGAAAAAAAGTTATTGATATATATATTGTTATATGTATGCGTGAAAAAGAAGCGAACGCAGGGCGCGCGCTCCAGCGTTACGCGTTTTTCTCGAAATCATGTTTTTGAAATCGGTTCCAGCTCGGGAGAAAAACTGTAAAGTGCAATCGGCCTAATTTTTTTTCTACTTATTTTTAAATACAATATCTAGTGCCTGACGAGAGCTTTTTTTTTTTTACTTCTTATTTTTTTTTCTACACGACTTTTCGTCCCAAAAAAACGACCATTTTTCGTATGTTTTTTTTAAAGTGCTGCCATTTTGTTACATTTAAAGTTAGAAAAATTTCCTCTCGTCAGGCACTAGATATTGTACTTATCTTTCAAAAACACTTTGATTTTTTGATTTCAGATATGCAGAATTGCTGATCTAGCTGGAACCGCAACTGATTTGCCGACTGGGATGTCCACTTCAGCGCCCTCTATAAATTACACTTTAAATGAAAATGTCAAAAAAAAAAATTTTTTTGTACTCTTGAAGTTTGATACTACGATGTGTAAAAAGATTTGAATAAAAAAAGTTTTTCAGTTTCTCAAAAAAAAAAGTTGAAAATTCATTGAAAATCGCCCAAAAAAATCGTAATACCCCCTAAAGACAAAAACAAATACACATCTAAGCCACACAATGAATGGAAAGTAAGCAAGTGTGAAGAATTGGAGCCAACCTTCGATCGCGTTCCTATGCATAAACACTGATAGGCACACAGCTGAATAGAACCCCTTCACGAATACGAAACACGATAGGCGATCAACAAATGCCTTAATTGCGCTACTCAACTTAACATTTCCGAATTCGATTGACTTGAATGAATGACACGGAACAAGCTGCAGTCAAGACCGCAAAATGGGCTGTAAAGTTATGAAAATTGGGCTGCGCATGCGTATCGCAAAGCGGCGTTAATTATTCAGATAGAGTTCATGAAATTGCCAATCGTGTGACTTCCGAACCCGATCTGGTGGCTTCAGCATAGACTATTAGTTCAGCAATGGCACAGACCAGAATTCGAGTGGTTTTCCGAAACGGGCTCGGCACAAGACACCGAGACTCATTAAAGACAATGGCCGGCACATAAGCGATCGAAATGGAACTGTCTTGAACTGGTAAGTATTGGGCAGCTTAAGTATGCGCGACTTTAATTAATATCAATCGCCGAAAAATGGAAAGGAAACAGGTGCACGGGAGCGTTCATCTGATGCTGAATAGTGAATATTTCGTTGGCAGTATTTGATATGCAAATGTCGCTAGTCAAAACTAGAATCTATTTACGCAGAGCGGAGAAGAGCAGAGCGGTGCTCAGTCCGAAATGTGAATCGATTGTTTGGCGTGTGGCCAATGAATGGGTTTGCGGTGTGTCTAATAAAATTCTAATATAAGTCGATATCCGATTTGTGTGCTCGTTTTGGTTTTTTTCCATTTTTATTTTTATTTAATTCATGTTGAGTGCTCGATGACGATGTGGCAGGGCGACTTTTGGCGACAGCTGAAGCGCTGTGAAGTGTGTCCGAAATGACGCCAGATCAGTGCACAGCAGAGCTCAGCCGCTCGAACGGTCAAGCAGACAATCGATAAACGACAGCCGACTGTTGTCGAGTTCTTGAATTTCAAATTTCAACACAAAAACGCGACTACAGTATAGGCAAAGCGGAAAGAGACGCTTTGGCGATGCTTTCAAGAGCCGGCAGTCAATACTTGACTGAAATTGAAGATTGTATGCGGCGCGCTCGGAATGCCGATGATGGTGGCGGCGGCAAGTGTTGTCGAATCGCATCGCGTGTCGATCTGCTCGGTTGTGCGCATGCGCAACGCTTCCTCGGACGGGTGGCAGCAACACGCGGAAAGCACTGACGCCTAGTGGCTGCCCATCAATGCGGCCGATGGCGGCGGCGTTCACAACAACAACTGCATCGATCGCGATCATTGAAGCGGTGCTCATTTGTCGCTGCTGCCAGCCAGCGAGTCAGCCGCGTGCGCAACGTATCGCTTAACCTTGACACTCACTTTCCTAAAGAAGAAGAGGAACAAATTAAGATGAGCCACAGTAGGTGATTTCGGTTGGTTTTTTGATTTTTGAGTTGCCGAAAAAAAACAGCAGCGATTCGATAATTTGTGGCTGGAGCGAGATAATTTGTTGTTTTCATTGTTGTTGTTGTTGCGGTCGATACGTTGCTTGCGTAGCGTCTTCTTTCTAAGTCGAGATTTTATGTGCTTGTCAGTCGGCGGTAAAATCGAAAGCGATACGGACGGAATTGGCCAAGTTGTGCTCCGGTGAATTGTGTGTTGCTGTGTTGGCAACAGCTGTCGTTGTTGCTGTTGTTGTGTTTCGATTGTTTGTAGTTGTTGTCAAGCAAATTAAAAGCAATTTAAAGAAGCTCATGTAAGAATTGAAAATTGTTTTTAGTAAAAAAAGAAAAAAACAGTCAACAACAGTTGTTAATATGAATTTGTAGTTGTTGTTATTTTTTGAATTTTGCATGTGTTGCGCTCAATGTGCCGTTCGCTACGCAAACATTCGATCTAGCCAAGTCCGGTACCGAGATTGCAATGCGGCAGTGATACGACGGCGACATAGTCAGCATCGAAATCGGCCACACCACGCACTGTCGCAGCGTGCAAATTGCAGTTCTAAGCGATTTGGTTATTGTTCTTGAATTCGTTATTATTGATTAGAGAAATGCAAAGTAAAATCACATTGATAAATAACACTCACACACGCGCATATAGAACGTAATGATTGACAGCTGCTTTGCAGGCAGCAAAAGTGTTAATAAATAAGCAAATTTCGCAAAAACAAACAAGAAATCTCAATCTTAAAACCACAACAAAGTTGTAATTAAAAAATTAAACAAAAAGTTACGTTGTTTTTCATTAGCAAAAACACACACACACATCAACTGTTGCTGTTGTTGCCGCTGTTTGTGTTTCATTTGTGCTGAAATTCTACACACGAAAAAAAATGTGGCTAAAAGCCTGCGTTGCCCTGTTGGCACTGGGCGGATTAACGAGCGCTTCGAATCTCGCAGGATATGAAGGGTAAGGAGGTGATAACTATTTGCTAATAGTAATCAATTGTGTTCTGCAATAAAGTTATAGTCGTGACTAATAAAACATAATGAAAATTTGAACTAAAAGTTAGTCATAATTACAATTAAACTAATTAAACAGAGGCATTTCAATCAGTACAGTGGGTTTTTGCAGTTCATCATACAACCATTGGTTATTCAGTTAGTAGAAATCAGTCATTACTAATCCAACACTGGATTACTATACAGGTCTCCCTCGTATAACGCGGTGGTTTAGTTTCCAGGAAATTTCCGCGTTATGTGATTCGCGTTATAGAAGACTTAAATTTCATATAAATGTTAGGGTTATGTTCCAATAAGCTTTTTCCAAAATAAAATAGGTACTAAAGATGTATGTACATTCTAACACAAAATCAAAATTCATACTTTATTTAAAATTTTAAAAAACATAGTGAAAAAAACCTTTTTTTTTAAATCGCGTTATATCGAAAACGCGTTGTAGAAGTACCGCGCTATACGAGGGAGACCTGTACATCAATACTTACCAACAGTGTTTGCTATACATGACGTCTTCAATAACTGAAAAATTCGGTTAAGTGTAGTGTCCGACGGTTTCGGTTTCAGTTTCGGCCAAAAGAAGTCCGAACGGCCGACACCAAAACTTTCTAAAATATTTTTTTACATTTTATTGTGTAGCACATAAATAGTAAAAGGAGGAGTAATTTAGATGCTACCAATGTAAATAAAAATTTTTAGCATATAATATTAAATTATTTAATTTTAATTTAGCGAGTAAGGTTTATGTTTTTAAAAAATGAATAAATTGTTTTTATTAATAAGTATTTATTTATTTATGTTATCTTTGTTTGTTTGTTCTTTATTTACTTAATGTAAAATTCGTTTGTTGAAGAAAAATGCTTTATATGGTGATTTTTATTTCAACTAGAATGTTCCGGTTTCGGCCGAATATTAAAAAAAAACCGAAATTCGGTTTTGGGTTCGGCCCAAAAAAGATGTTTCGGTCCGACACTAGTTAAGTGAAAGAATATTTTGAGTCCAAAACATAAATTTACACTGTTTCAACTCTGCCTAAGTGAAAAAAATTTTGTGCCACATTTTATAATTGAAAAATACTGGTCTGCTATTATTAGGCCGTACTATTACATCCCTGGATCAGTGGATCAGTTGGCTTTTGAAACTACAACAACATTTTTTTTCACTAATTTGAAGTACGATTAATTGAAAGGAATTTCACTCATCCGGAGTTTGCTTAATTGAAACTAACTAACTAAACTATTCGGCCGAAGTAGAATATTCGGAATAACGAAAATATTCGGTTTAAGTCGAGTACTAATAAAAACTCTTTTAAGGAAAACACTGTTAAAATGTTGTAGTTCTTTATTTATTAATTTCTTTGTTTCACTTAATAATTAATAATGAATATATACATATATATCTATAAATAAAACTTAAATAAATCCATATATATATATATAATAATAAAACAATATATACATATATATATATATATGTATATATAAAAACCATAAACAGTCTTAGAGTTCAGTTTTTAACAAAAACAAAAAAATTAACAATTCAATTGACATAAATCGCTGATTAGAGAACATTCTTATTAATCGCAATATTGATGTCCGAAATATTGATAAAACCCGATATTTGATAAAATACTTCGAAACAGATCAAATTGACTTCCATTACCTTCGGCTATTTTGGCCGAAGTCGAGCTAGAAGATTCAAAATTGCCCGCATAAGCCGAATACCGAAGCCGAAAACGAACATTCGGTCGGACACTAGAAATAATTATTTTGAGGAATTTGCATTAGAGGAAGGAGCCAGAACCCTTAAATCAATAAACACTTAAGTCAACTTTTCAGATATCAGATATAGTAATATATATAAAAGTTGTTTGTGCAATTAAAAAATGTAGGAATTCTTAATGAACAAACGAACTGAAAATCTCGAAGCGGCAGAGTGCATCTGATTGGGGAGGCGCAATTAGAATTAGAAAATATGTATTACAGAACCTCAGACCCTAGGAAGATCTCCACTGCCTTTAACACTATAGAAAGAGATAATAGACAGCATGTATTTTTTGCTGACTGACAGAAATTGTTTTGCCTTTTAGTTGCATTTCAAGGACTCGAAACTAATCTAATTTAATCTAACCAAATTAATGTTTAAAATATATTGTTCAAGACTTTGAAGCACCATCATAAACATCATTAAAACCCAGTAGTCATGTAATAAATTACACGTTTATGTACGTACATAACTTCCCATAGACGTTCATTGTTTTTTTTTGCACTCATGTAAAAGGCCACAATTATGACGTGAACTTAAATTTTATTGCATTTATGAATTTATGTATCAACGAAATATGATTTGTGGTATTTTGGCCAAGACATCAAATGCAATACTTAATTTTAAATGGCCCAAATAACACAATTTATTTCACGTTCAACTTTGTAAATAATGAGATGATCGAAAAATACCAAATACAAATTTAACACACTTTAATTTGCCATCAAAAGATTTTGCATAATTTTGGAATGTTATCGATGGAAGGAAGCACAAAATGACAATCGAAGTTAAAGCGTTTTTGTGTCTTTCGATGCGAAGGCGTTGAGCGTTTGTGCCCTAGAAAAAAAATTAAAATTCCAAGTGGGCTACAAATGAAATCACCTTAAATGGAGTAATTGCGCTTAATTTGCGTATTCCATTTCAGATTGTGTTGTATTTTTTTAACACAGTAGGATTTAGTTAAGCTGAAGCTTTTATTATGAAGTTGACATTTTTATGAAATTTGTTCATGCGCAGAAATTGCATGCTTTGCTTAAATAAATTAATTTTATTTGCAACTCAAGTAAGTAATGCGGCATTTTCCAGAGCACTAAAGGAATAGTTGCAACCTTGCTTGACTATACAAATTTTCATTCAACAGCCAGATTGTTTGAGTTTGAGAGAAAATGGTCATCACTGGTCTAAAGTCTAACTTTGACCAAATTTGTTCAACTTGAAAAAACCTACAGTTACAATGTGATTTGAAGCGCTCAGACTTGAAATTTCACTTCCCCAATGGAACCATTTGGATCTCAAGCACCTGGTGGGAGCTGGCTACCGAATGGAAATTTTGTGTTGTGGAGCACAATGAGAGCTTTTTTTTCAGACCCTGTTTCTCAAGTGGCTGCATTAGTCAGTAACAGAGTGGCCATACTCGTGATTGATTAGCACTGCTTTAGACTAAAATAGTGTTCGTTTATTACTGCTTTCATTTCAAATGCTCTGCATTGTTCAGATAGCTTCTTACATAGGGCGCTGCTTTCTATTGTACAATTATTATTAATTAAGTTGGTTTCAAGCCAAGTGCGACCGATTTTGATTGGCCAATTAACGTGAACACGCATCGGTATGGTTGATAAGTTTCTTCTTTTAGCTATTTTCAATTTTTCCACTTTCGTCTCGAAAACTAAATAAGACAATAAATCATAAATAAGAAAAAAATAAAAATTAAAAAAAATAAATAAATAAAAGTGAGTTTTCCACTTTCGTCTTGAAAACCAAATAAGACAATATATCATAAATAAGAAAAAAATAAAAATGAAAAAAAAAATAATTAAATAAAAGTGAGAGGAAATTTGGGAGAAGTATGTGCAAACAGCTGAGAATTGAATGAAAATACAACAAACTTATGAATGGGTTTACTATGCCACTTTTACTTCTTTTATGTATTACAAACACACTACCCAACCAAATCAATTTGGTTTTTCAATTGCGTTTTTGATTCCCATGAAAACCACAATTTACCAGAAAGTAAATACCTTGAAAAAGAAATGATTCGCAGCGATAGTAAGTTCACATATATTCATATAATCCCTTACAAGTAGTGTCCGACCGAAACCACTTTTTTGGGCCGAAACCGAAACCGAATATTCGGGTTTTTTTTAATATTCGGCCGAAACCGAAACTTTCTAGTTGAAATAAAAATCACCATATGAAGCACTTTTTTGAACAAACGAATTTTACATTAAGTAAATAAAGAACAAACAAACAAACATAGCATAAATAAATAAATACTTATTAATAAAAACAATTTATTCATTTATTAAAAACGTACACAAGAAGAAATCACCCTTTCGTACCTTACTCGATAATATTCAAAATTAAATAATTTAATATTATATGCTAAAAAAAGAAGTTTATTTACATTGCTGGCATCTAAATTACTCCTCCTTTTACTATTTATGTGCTACACAATAAAATATAAAAAATATTCTAGAAAGTTTCGGTTTCGGCTATTCGGCAATTTTTTGGCCGAAACTGAAACCGAAACCGAAACCACTTATTTGGGCCGAAACCGAAACCGAATATTCGGTCGGACACTACTTACAAGTTAGTTACAAATGAGTTGAAATCTAAAAAGTAGATCAACAAATTATTGTTATTCTTTTCTCAATGGAATTTTTTCCGAGTGTACGTTACGTTATATGACAATGTAAATGAACCGTTAGATACAGCAAAAACTCATTCTACATTATTGATTTCTATTTTCGATTTTTGTACTGAAGCTGTCGATGATTTTTCGCTAATTCATTATGAACCACTTTCAAGGCTGAGTTGCAGGGTTAAACATTTAACGATAAGCAAATAATTTCGTGTGTTGCAGGTACTAATTTATTTAAAGCAATTTAAATGCACAGCTCAACGCTTTGACTTGTCGGCAATTGTTGGTCAGTTGTGAAGCGAAAAAAAATGTTGCCAGTGCAAGTTTTAGTAAATAATAGTAAAATTTAGTTTCGACTGTAGATTTTTGTGTAAATTTGTCACTTGCTTTGCAATTTTTATTGCAAAAACTGAGCGCAGTTGTAAACATTTTATGACCAATAACTTATATAGAAATTATCAGCGATTGTTGGTTACAAATTCTTTTTGTCAATAATGGTTTTTAGTGTTTTTGAATTAAAAATTGAGCGCTTATTGTATACATTTCTTCCTACTCAATGTTGACTAATTAAATTTTATGTAATTAAATGATGTGAAAATGCATTTGATGATGTTTTTTTAATTTACCGTTATCTTCGGTTGCCATCTTCCCAATGTATTTGTTGTGTATAGCTGAAAAGTCAGTAAAATCGAAAGTGTTTCGACGTAACTTTAATTGATTTTTTAGCGCATCATCACTGCAGTGATGTGAACAATTTTCAGTTGTTGATTTTTATTTCAATTTTATTTCTTCTAGCAAAGCAAAAAGTTGGTAAAGTTTGATACTTTCGTTTTTTGTTTTTATTTTCATTGTTATTTGGAAGTTGAGATGTTAAAATAGACGAGCAATAAATTGTTGGTTGAATAATTTATGTATGGATGGCCTCAAGACCGAGCAATGCCTTGAGACCAGCGTGAAATAGAGTCGCGTGAAGATTAGTAGAGAAGCCTACGTAATAATGATTTTACTATACGAATTATTTCACAAAGTTAATGTCATAATCAACGATTCCAATGTTGTGCACTTGACTACGTCCGTTACATAAAGCCAAAATATGGGTCAATCAAATGCTGGAGGCAACTCAGATTCATACAAATTATGACAGAACCAATATGAAGACACGAAAAGCTGGTTTCTCATTAGGCCAACGCAAAGCCCGGCGATGAATATTGGCTATCACGTGGCTGCAGTTGCCTTCCGACTTTTAAAATTTTTAATGCGTCGAGGCCAATGTATTCCAATCTGCATTCTAAGAGTGTCGAACAGTTTTTGTTTGTTTTGTTTTAATAATAAAAACAAACAATATTAGTAAAACATCAGCAAATGATTGAGTTGACTTCCGTTTTTTTGGTTTTAGAAAAATGCCAATTCAAAAACTATATTTTAATATAAAATTAAAATATATTAAAACATATTTATTTAAACCAAAGCAGATAAAAATAGTTTGATAGTGTAGATCATTGATGGATTGAAGTAACTAATTTAAACGGCGCCAAAAGCAGATAATTAACACCTAATTAGCATAAAGCGCGCAGCTGAGCTAATCTGGCGGCGGATTAGCATTGAGCAGACAGATGGACAAACGAGCGCAGCCATTGCTGGACGGCTACATTAGTGGACTGGCCAAGTGGTTGGCTGACGTGCAGATAGACAGACATGTGCGCCGACAGTCAGACATATAGACAGGTTTATGAGTAAATTGTTTGGACTGCATGCAAAGTGAACTGCTGGCCATGTGAAGCGTTTGAACGTTGTTTGGTGATGTCTAAGGAATGTCGGAGACCACTTGTTGACTGTGCAAACATTGAAACAGTTGCAATATATTCAGGGACCATTGCACTTGACAATAACAAAGAAATTGCAAATCAGTGATTTGAGAAGAGTTGACTCTCGATCAGTGTTGCCACTTCAACCATTTTTTTCCGACCAAATACGACCTCAACCGACCAAATAAAAAATTTGCGTTATCTTTAAAGTAATTTTTAAATTACAATTTTATTTTTTTAATAAATTTTGTGTACTAATGAAAAGATATTCACATCACAAAACGGATCGAAATTCGTTTAAGCAGACCAGCGCACAGTGATTCGTTCCATAGACAAAATTCAAAAAATTTATAGTCTCAGAATTTAATGATTTTGATGTCATTTGAAAAGTAAAACTCCAACTAAGAAAACCCCAAAAATTTGTGCAAAAAATTAATTAGTGTGTATGCAAAAGCGGCTAAAAGTTGAAACTTTTTTCACAAAAAAATGTAAACACATAATTTCTGTTTTTTAGTCTATTGAGTAAAAAAATTGTAAAAATACATGGTTACCAAAAAGGTGCTAAAACTTTCAATACTGATTAAGGAATTATGTGGCCATTTTCACTTTTAATGTTTTCTTAAAATTTGCAAACCTGAGGCTTTTACATCACTTTTAATTCAAAATATTTTTTTAAATTAAAAATCTGAAAATTGGCAGAACTTAGAGGAAAATATCGAAAAAGTATGTGAAAGTATGTTCCTGGATTTTTTTTAATTTTAAGAACCATTCTTTCTTTGTCGAATAATGTAAACACATCCTCCGATATCTTCCGATCTCAGAAAATAATTCAATTTGAAAAGTTGTCTAAACACGTATTTTTCGACAAAATTAATTTTTGTTATCCCTAAAAGTATGCAATCAGCATGAAAAATTGATAAAACTGCAAAAAAGCAAAACATACGTCTATTATTATCGTTTTTATTACAAATCTAAAGGGTCCTAAGACACTTTCTGTTACTCTTTGAAATTATCAATGTTGACGTTACCGATTAAATGTAAAATCTGAAAAATCTAGCCAACACACTCGTTGCTATAGCTCACCAAAAATGACGAAAATTGCACATTTAAGTCTTAGGCATTGTTAAACTACAACAGTTTAAGAAAAACAAAGATTTCAATTCAGCAGACCATGATTAACTAGTATACCAAATTTTATGAAGAACGGACCCCTCCTTCTAATTTTGTCCCGCCGTTGTATGAAGTCGAATCACTGTGCAGCGGACCAAAGTAAAAATATCCAATTCTGACCAATTTTGGTCCGAAAAGACCAAAAGCGGCAACTCTGCTCTAATCTATACTTAGTATGGAAAAGTTTTCTTTCAGCGTTGGGTCTTTCAATCGGTCATGGGGGAAAACACCTGAGAACGAAACAAAACTATGAAAAATCTCCTGAACTGCAGCTTGCAATCGACACACAACATGGATAGTTATGAGAAGCTCGATCTAAGGACTCCATAGAACAGTTGTGCTATTTCTTTATATCAATAAAAAGTTTTCTTTTGGTGTTGACCCTTTAATAGGCTATGCGAAACTCCGGGAAGCGGTAAAAAAAAATCAAGTATGAAATAGCTTCCAACCTGTCGCTCGGAAACGACACACAACATGGATAGTTGTGAAAAGCTCGATTTCAGGATTTCACAGGACAGTCGTGCCATTTGTTTATCTTTTCAGTGACTCAGCATAAGGAGTGCGTCATTAAAAATTGTGACTTCGAAAAATTGAAAAGTTTGGATTTATTTAACACATCTTTTATGTAGATTTTAGAATTTATTAGAAAAAAATTATAATACATTTTCAAGGGTAAATTTTCTAACTTTTTCTGGAATACCCCTCAAGAGGGCTTTCATTGTTCCTTCGTTAATTTTCTGGGTAGAAGCCAGAAGTCATTTTATCCATTTCACTGAAGCCATTTTATCATTAAATACTCAATCAATGCTCTAAATGGGCATAAACTGTTCAATGAAAGAATTTTCATGGCTCACCTGATCAAAGAAAGTTTGATTTGAATTTGTATTAACGAAGTTATTAGCAAAATTGCATGTCACAATTTTTAACGACGAACTCCTTAATTGCCAATGCTATTTTTTGAACTTACGTTTTTTTTTGAGACCTTTCTGTCAACAATTCCATCAAAACTGGGGGCAAAGACACAAAGAGTGGTCGATCAACAAATTATTCTGTTCAAAAGATGACTGAAAGTTATTAGAAAGGTTAGGTTAGGTTAGGTTAGCTTAAGGAGGGGAGTGTGCGCACTTCCATCCAGAGACCCCATTGGGGCCATTGTGAATTCCTTCATTCTTAAAATACCTGTGTCCTTTCCTATCTGTTGGGATGCCTGTAGATCCAGACGGGATCTTTCGGGAACCATTAGGTCTTGTCGACGAAATTGTGTAGATCGAAGAACCTGGCCTTAAGGGTCCGATGCCGTCGTTCCTGTAGTTGTGAGCAATGGCATAACAGGCCTAGTCTACGCAGCTACTTGCATAGCATTACACCAATGGCGCAGTGATCTGTGATTACACCCATGATTGCGAGTTATTAGTTAAACAAAAATGAACATTTTTCGTACTCCTAAGTAACCAAACGGGGTCAAAAATGGGTTAAGGTTTATATACGGGAAGACTATGAAAAAACATGAACCGGTGGGCCATTGACATCAAAATTGCTGAACACACGGAAAACACTTAGCAAGGAAATTAATTAAACATGATTTTCATTTTTCTGAAAATCAAAATCTGACAGAGTCAACGATGGGTTAAAAGTTTGTATGGAGAAAATGTAGAAAAACAAAAATTAAAGAACCTATTGACTTCAAACTTGGTGAATAATTTGACACGTGTTCTTTCATTTTTTTTAAAATCAAAATCTGACGGTTTCAACAATGGGTTAACAGTTTTTAAGGGGGGGTGAACATGTTTTAGTGGGCTCCTTGATTTCAAAAGAGAAATAATTAGACAAGTATAGTAGTCAAAGTGTTAAGACAAACTTGATGTATTGGACCCATTGACTTTAAAATCAGAAATAACTCAACGCATGTTTTTCAATATTCAAAATTCAAAATTAGATGAGGTAAACAGTAACAAGTTTTTTGTATAAAGAAATATAATTTATCTTAAAATGAGCAGAGATTATTGCAATGGAATCATAATATTGACAATTGATCAAAAACATAATAAAAAAAAGCCTGATCAGTGTTCAGAATTCAACTTTCTAAGAAAGGAAATCCCTTCAGGCGTCTTAAAAACGACAACACTTTGTAAAAATAAGGATTGCAATCTCTTCTTCTTCCCACATCCTTTCAAAATGTGTGTTATGGTTTTCAGCTACCCAACCTAACCTAACTAATCTAATAATCTAGATGGAAGTAAATGAAGTGTACTTTTCACACATTTGGTGGGAAAAATTATTAGCAGTAGATCAAGTGGGTACCTGCCGTACAAATTAAACTTTTTCCATAACCTTCCAAGTTACTATGATCTTTTTAAACACCTTTGAACCTAATAGTCTCACTGGGTAGAAACCTGTCACACGGGGTACATGACAGTGCAATTGGTTAAGCGATGTCTTTACCCAATCGAAAAAAAAGATTGCAGACTGTGGATGAGAAGACCTATCAAGAATATCGAATAAGTATTAAAATTTTAAATACATTTCTGGTTCGCTCAACTTGCATACTGTTTGAATAGAGCTGTCCACAGATTTTGCTATCCATACACTTTTAAGGTTCAAAATTTTGTTCGTTTTGCAATAGAACGGACCAACTTTCAGGTCTATGTGCGTTATCGGGCCATTGCCTTAGACAGCCTCATTAACCCTTCCGTACCCTACCCCCTCAAAAGTGCCGTCCTTTACCGGTCTTGTATTTTTCCCATAAACTGTCATTTGAAAAAATTTTATTTTATTAATAATTTTGTATTCCATACACTTTTATGAAAAGAGCTGAGACTTAATGCTAATTAAAAATTTTTTTTTTATTATTAAATTTTTTATTCCATACACTTTTATGAAAAGAGCTGAGAGCTAATGCAGATCTCGAATAAGTCATTTCATGGCGTTAGTGACGTTGACTTCGCTTCGGTTCAGGCATTTCATGAATTTTTTATTGATCATCTCATAAATAATAACCAATGAGAGATTCAAAACATCTCACGCTTGATAGCCAAATGAAGCTGGCTGCAGTCATAATGCGCTGCAACTCATTCACTGATAGTTTATGAATTTGTCATCGATTGTGTCTGCATGCATACATACTTGCATACATATCGCATATGAATTTGTGCTTTTACTGCATATTTTCCACAGTTAAATAATGAAGATGCTGCAGAAATCGGTGTATTATGAATGGCGGTCCATATTAATGGCTATCAATACAGTGTTGTTGTGTTCGTTGTCTGATTTGCGTCGTCACTACTTACGTCCGTCTGCAATGCGGATTGGTTTTTGTGCTGTTTGTTTTGATGTGTTGTGTTTCGTTTACTCGGCTCGCATGCTGGTGTTTTCAGATCAGTCGTTCCTTCATTTCTTTACAGTGCCACACTGACCAACAACAACAACAGTAACAACAGCAGCAACAGCAATCATTATAATGACAAAACATGCTAATGGCATTAGCAGCTTGTGAGTGGCATTACTTAGTGACTTTTTGTTGTTGATTTTTGATTAATTCCGTAAAAAATTTACTGTGTGATTTCATTGATTTGCTGCCGTGATACGCTTAAAAGGTGAACGAAAAAAGCGTCAACCAGCTGTTGGTTGCGCTCATTAATTATATTTATTTATAAAGGTAACGGTTTGCCAGTGGAGCTTATTGTACCATAATCGCATTTGTGGCCAATGCCACTGATGTTAATAATAATATAAAAAAAAATGAAATTTTTTTTCATGTTTA